>CAUYON010048110.1:0-19836 GCA_963573935.1 Arctocebus calabarensis
TTTCATATAGTAAATGAGAAAATATCATGAACGGTATGTCAATCAGGTTGATAAAATATCTCAGATTGCATGTGAAGCCCCCACACTGTACCCCATGGTTGAACTAATGTACACAGCTATGATTCAATAAAAAAAAAAATAAAATAAAAAAATAAATAAAACTGGGCCCATCAGCAAATGGCAACTCAAAAACTGATCTAAATTTAGACTGTGTTCTCAAGCTTCTCTCCAAACTCTCTCTTCTCAGAGGACATGCGCTTTCTGTGGGTTCCTGGTAACCATTTAGTGACATTAAAAGATCATTTCATACCTGTTCTGAAATAGTGGAATTAGGTGAAAAGCTGGGTAATGGCCCATCCACGGTTGGGCTTCCTCCTTCTGGAAATCCTGAAAAGGATTCGAAAGTCCTTTACTCATCTTCACTATTTCTTGAGCAGTTACTATGCTCACACCCCAACACTGTACTTTGTGCTGCCAAGGAAACGCACACCAAAAGAAATCTTTTAAGGTGCCAGTTCAAAAATGTGGTTTAGGGTGGTGCCTCTGGCTCAGTGAGTAGGGCGCCTGCCCCATATACTGAGGGTGGCGGGTTCCAACCTGGCTCCGGCCAAACTGCAACAAAAAGTAGCCAGGCATTGTGGTGGGCACCTGTAGTCCCAGCTACTTGGGAGGCTGAGGCAAGGGAATAGCCTAAGCCCAAGACCTGGAGGTTGCTGTGAGCTGTGATACTATTGCACTCTACAGAGGGTTACAAAGTGAGACTCTGTCTCTAAAAAAAAAAAAAAACTTTTCACTAGCAATGTCTAGAAGTAGAAGACAGAAATTTATGTCCTTTGGAATCTTGTTAGCTTAGCAAGTATAATCCTGGAGCACTTTGGGTTGGTTAGTGTAGTATTCATTCATTCTTATGTCCTTAAAACAGCAAAATGCCCTGCCCTAGAAGCTTAAATTCCAAGATAAGCAATAAAGACATAAGTAAATATATATGCAGTATATATATAGTGCAGAGTCACTAATGCTATGGAGAAAGATGAAATAGGGATGGAAGGCCTCCCCTGAGGTGACACTTGGGTAGGACCAGCAGGTGGAGAAGGAGGAGGCATGTGGACATCTCAGCAAAAAAAGTTTCAGGCAGAGGGAACAGTGAATGTGAGGGCCTGGCACATTTAAGGAGTATCAAGGGGGCCATTGTGCCTGGATGACAGTGAGAAAGGGGGAGAATGAGGGATGAAGTCAGACAGAAGGCAATGGGGGTGGGGGGAACCAGATTTACATGACTCGAGCTTTAACAAACATGATACAGGAAGCTTTTGCAGGGTTTTAAACAGAGGAGTAGCATGATCTGCCTGTGTTAACAGGGTCATCTGGCTCCTGGGTTGGAAAGAGAGCAGGGCAAGAGCAGAGAGGGAGGCCAATCAGGGTTCTTTGCAGGAAATGAAGGTGGCTTGGAACAGATCACAGCAGTGGAAGTAGTGAGAGTGGTTGGGTTCTGGGTCTACTTTGAAGGAGTAGCTGCAAGGTGTGTGAGGAAAGCAAGAAAGTAGTCAAGGGTGGCTCTAAGATTTTTAACCAAAGCAACCAGAGTTGTCCTTTATCAAGACAGAGAAGTCTGCAGGAGAAATAGTTTTGGATGAACTAAATGCTTGAGATAATAGTTCCCTGGATATACAAAGAACGCAGCTACTAATGCAATATGAGTGGGCAGCAGACAGTGGCTGGTCCAACAAAGACAAGGCCTAAAGCCTTGAGTGGTTCTCAACCTTCCTAATGCCACAATGTATTTTCATTGTTAAAAAGGGGTCGAGACCCACAGGTTGAGAACCGCTGGCCTAAAAGAAGAATGTATTCTTTTCTTTTCTTTTTTTTTTTTTTTTGAGGCAGAGTCTTGCTTTGTTGCCCAGGCATTATCATAGCTTATTGCAACTTCCCCTTCCTGGGCACAAGTGATAGTCCTGTCTCAGCCTCCCTAGGAGCTGGGACTACCGGTCTCTGCTACCACATTGGGCTATTTTCTCTACTTTTTTCCAGAGGTGGGCCTCACTCTTACTCAGGCTGGCCTTGAACTCTTGCCCTTAAGCAGTCCTCCTGCCTCAGCCTCCCAGAATGCTAGGATTACAGCCAATGCATCTGGCTAGGAAGGATGAACTGTAATCGAGGAGATGGTACTCCCAGACAAAAGCAGTAAAGGTAAATGGGTGGGCAGACTTTCTCCCAAGATATGCCACACAGGGCAGGCTGGTTTCTGCAGCTTGGCCAGTCGGAAGAGTCACCCTGGCTGACATTCTCTGAGCCCGATTATGTGCCAGGCTGTTCTGTTTTCCGCATGTTAGCACATCTTATTCTCACATCAGCTCTTTGTGGGAGAAGCTCTTATCCACATATTGCAAAAGAGGCCTCTCAGACCCTCCATCTACCCCTATCTAAGCAGGAAAAAAAAGAAGAAAAAACTCTGCCTTACATATATAACTTATTTTTCTTCATAGCACTTTAGCATTTGTCTGATAGGATATTATTTATGTGTTTATTATTACTGTCTGTCTCCTTCAATAGAATGTAAGCTTCATGAGGATAGGGTCTTTATTTAATTCATTCTTGTATTCCCCGTGCCTAGAATAGTAACAATTACAAGAATGACTTGGGTTGAAAAACAATAAAAGCTTTTTAATTAATGAAAAATAAGTTTCTATAGCCAAATCATTTTCACTTTGTATTGTCAGAATTAAAAAAATTGTGAAATTTTTATTTATTTAAGATGTACACAAAATGTTATTCAAACCTAAAAAATAATTGTTTAGTAAAAAAATATATATATGTTATTTGCATATAACAATTATTCTATTTATTTAAATGGATTTAATATTGATTATTTTGGAATATATCCCGAATTATCTATGTAAGGCAGAGTTTATTCTTCTTTTTTTTCTATACTGGGTAGAAAGCAAATTAAGGTTTGGGCAGTTAGTCACATTCTGTGAGCTTGACTTATCCAATTCATATATTTTTAGGGTAACATTGGTCTTGGGAAAATTATCCTAATATTTGCCATACCTGTCTTTAGGGTACCTTTTGTAGATATGTTTTATGATCATTCAAATCTATTTTTAGATTTAATTTAAATAGCTATCATTTATTGAGGACCTTCTAAAACCTACCAAGCACTGTACCAGGTACTTTCCATGTGTTATTTTACTTAATCTTATTTTGAAAACAGCTGTATTGCTTTGTAAAAAAAAAAAAAAAATGCATGACCCATAATTCAATTGACTTAATATAAATCAATACTAAAAATAAATGATCTCAAATCTATTTATTTTTCAAAATAACTCTATGAAGTAAATATTCTTGGTTTCATAATTAAATTGACTTAATATAAATCAATACTAAAAATAAATGATCTCAAATCTATTTTTCAAAATAACTCTATGAAGCAAATATTCTTGGTTCCATTTTATAGATGAGGGAACAAGCAAAAGAAGACAGCCAGATCCTTGGCTGGAAGTGACAGTGTGGAGTGAGGAGGTCTGGCAGACCCCCTGGTCAGCCTGGACCACAACCTGACATTGCTCTTCATGACTTGTACTTACTTGGCAGAGGGATGGGTTTTTGGTGGATGTGTCTGAAAGGAAGAACTTCAGGTTAATAAAAGGGCAAAGCGCAACATGAATAAGTTTGAATTTGTTCACCCTGACAACACTGGGACCAAAGGCCAGTAAAACATGTCTAAAGATACATGAAGTAAGAGAGGCAGGAGTATTTTTTCTCTTTAGTTTTGAAAAAGAAGGAAGAGCCGTGGCTCCCGAGAGTTGTATTTTAGTCAAGTCCAATAAGTAGCCCAATGACAGGTCTCTGCAACTCCACAGAGTTTACGGGGCTTAAAATCTTTCAAAATGTAAAGGCAAAACAATAAAATAGTGTCTCTTTACCAAGCACTGCCAGCCAGTGTTGCTGTGCCACGTGCCCATGTACACATTAACTCCTGCAGCACCGAGGGGACACTTACTTTTAGTTTTGATTTCAGATTAATATAGGGGTTCCCCTGGGCAACTTATTTTTAAAGGAAAGGCTTCTTACTTCTGGGCAGGAGGAAACACTGGTGACTGTGCAGCTTCCAGTCTGTGACTAGACCCTCGGTGGCGTTCAGCAGGGATAGGTTTCTCTGAATGAAGAAAATTCTCATGTTAGGATTAGTGTGAGAGGACCGTCCTCATCCCCACACTTAGCAATATCTGCCAAGAAGAAGCAAATCTGGTCAGACGTCTTCCCAGGCGCATCCCAGGATATCCGTGGTCTGTGCACTTGCCAGGCTGCTGGTGTGTTGGGCTACGAGGACCAGGACCGCTCCCGCCCCTGACAATGTGACATGGGCACACCCCGCCTCTGTGTTCCTCCTCTGCCAAGGTACGGAGAGACTGAACCTGTGGGGTCTGGGCCTTTAAGCGTGAGTGCAGACAGGAGCCAGAACGTAAGTTTTAGTCGTTCTCTGAACAACTCACCCTCTATTTCCATGCGGCCTCCACAAGGGTATTATAATATCCTGGTATCTGGGTCAGTCCCAGATGTAGTAAAAGTGTTTGTTACTGATGAGAGGAACACTATGGAGTTTGTGAACGATCTACTCTTTTTGAAACATTTACTGGCTATAATTATGCTAAGCTCATTTGCATTTCACTGTGTTTTCCTGAGTAGCAGAGGAAGGGGTAGAAAGTAAGAATAAATCTGAAATGTAAGAAACTTTGGTGGAAGTCCGTAGGGAACTTTCTGGACCATTAATAAATGTGATCGCAAATTATTTTCATGCTTTCCTTTCCCTCAAATTTGGTCTGGGGGTATGCTAAAATCTTGGAGTCTCCTGTATAGAGACAAAGTTGAGAACTACAGAAACCCAAAACGAATAAAAGAAGTAAAAACTCAGATTCAAGTATACGGTAAGATAGATTTGAGGGTTTTTCATGGTGCATTGAAGTTTGGAAGCCTCGAACCTCTGAAAGTTGTAATGTTGAATTTGCAGCAAGTTACTTAGAACATCTATTAGATGTTTTGCTCATAACTTTAAACCTTGATAATTTCAGAAAGAGAAACATTGAATACTTAGGTCCTAAAAGCCTATGAGCTTTGACCACACCTGCATTGCCTGTGCTGTCTTCGAGGCTTCCTTCCTAGGCCAGAAGAGGCCACTCCTTCGCTTTGAGTTTGGATGGCCATTGCCTCTGCTCTTGCAGTAAGTAACGAAAGAGGTGTGTGCCAAGCTCCTGTACTGGAGCCTTTGAGAACAAGGACACCTGGGCAGCAGGGGCATGCCGTGAGCCTCTTCTCTCCTGGTTTTAGGAGGTTCCAGCAGCCAAGGAGTTTGCACAAGGTGGTACTTAACATCCTACAGAGGCTCAGAGGCTTACTTCAGGCTCTCTGCTCCATAGACATGAGAGACTGCAAGGAATGGAAGGATGGAAATCCGAAAACATCAAAGGCAAGGCAGAAAAAGAGTGATGCCTGAGCAAGGCCCGAGGGGAAAGGATGTGGTGAAGATACTCAGAACATTTTTAACCTTGGGTACCTTCAAGGGTAGAATTAGAGGGGTGCAGAATGTCCGTTTCTATATTGTTGATTTTATATGAATAGATGATTCTTACTTCTGCTTTTTTTCCAGTAAAATACAAAATTTTTTAAACTAAGGAAATTCCAAAATATTCATATGTGTATATATACATATATACACATACACACACACACACACACACAGGGTGTCCATAAAGTTTGTGCATGTGTGTGTGTGGGTTTTGAGGCATGATAAAACAAAAGAAGAAAAGCATTTGTAGATGTCATAAGAAGACAGACATTTCAACTTCGAAAATTTAGCAAAAGAACTGGTTCGAATAAAAAAATTTCTAAAATTCTCATTACCTTAACTAAGCTATTAGTTCTAAGATATCTGATCGACTCTAAATGAGGTTTCAGTGAGGACCATGGTGTTGTTTCCTGGCAAGTCCGAAAACAGGAAGCTTGTTGGTATATAGATTGTAACCTGCTCTAAAGATCCTACCCAGTGAGTTCAGGTTCCGAGATAGTTTTGCTACTCCCTACTCACTGCAAAGTAAAAGATCATTTTGTTTAGAAAATTGTGTTTTATGTTTATAATCCCGAAAAATAATGAAAGAAGTTTAGAAATACATTGTATACAAATCCTTAATTAAAATAACTTCTTAGAGGACATGCTTATCTTTCAAAATAATAGATTTACCTTCACAAACACTTGATGCTTTCTGTTGAGAGTCAACTGGAGTCTATGTAAAAAAAAAAAATGGGCAAGGGTATTCAGTACAGCAGAATGTGGAAATAGAAAAGTAACAATATTATTAAAATAAATGTTTTAGCAGAAGTTCTCTTTAATGAATTGCTCTTTGTTCAATCACAACGGTAAGGACAAACACACAGCCCCCAGCCTCAGTGTCTGCATTAAGTGACAACCAGGTAGAAGCACCACATGTCGGAGCAGCAGCAACCTCCCTGCCCCGCCAGCAGGATGGGGGCAGCTTGTGCAGGGGACCTCTGGCCTCTGGCTTTGATTTCATGGCCCTTCTGTCTGCCCGTTTGCTAAATCACATAATGGGTGGCCCAACTTTACCATGTTCTGCTCAGAATCTGAGTTTAGTCAGGCCTACGTGTGCCGGTGGGGAAGGTAGGGCCCGGCTGCCCCATCGGGTCTGTCACGGGCATTTCGGCATTTCGTAAGGCCCCAAGGTCAAGGGAGGAGGAGCCCCTCCCAGGCAGCATTTCCCCCCCGCTACCTGAGGATTTATAGTTTCTCTTGGACTGTCTGGGCAGCAACCTCAGTTGCCCAGATTGCTGTGTTCACCAGCACTAGAAGCATTTGCACCTTTCAACAAGTGGATATGAATAAACACTGCGGGAAATAAGGAGCAGTTTTAAATGCAAAATTAACTTACTGTCTTCAGTGGTATAGCTGGCTTTTTCCTGGGGGAATAAAGCGAGATGAGCTTTGTTAAAACACAATGAAGACAAAGTGGAGCTGACTATCATTTTCCTCTCAGATTTAAACCAGAATGATGAAAGTGATAAGAGCAGGCAGAAGACATCCTTGGAGGGCAGTGAGGGGTGCAAGTGGGATTTAATTATGATCTCCCAGCCTTGGACAGAGCCCTCTGACAGACGGAGAAGGCATTAGCTGGGGATAAGCAAGAGCCTAGTCACCAGGGAGTCAGCAGAACTGAGCTTTTTTTTTTTTTTTGTAGAGACAGGGTCTCACTTAATCACCCTCAGTAGAGTGCTGCGGTGTCACAGCTCACAGCAACCTCCAACTCCTGGGCTTAGGTGATTCTCTTGCCTCAGCCTCCCGAGTAGCTGGGACTACAGGCGCCCACCACAACGCCCAGCTTAGAACTGAGCTTTTATTTCAGTTCTGCTACTGATTACTTGGGCCTCTTTCTCTCGGCTGTGAGGCAAGTCTGACCTGTAGTTTCCTCACCTGTGAAATAAGGACCAGAATCAGGCGCTTCATAGTGTGTCGGCCCAGACTTTCCCCTTCCCCAGCCCCTGGGGCTACTCAGGTGAGGCTACGTGCAGCCCCAGCCCTCCATGTCAGCCTCTGCCCTCGACTACTCTCCCCTCGACTTCTACATAGAATTTTATTCAAACAGATCCAAGACCAACCACAAAAAGTTTGAAACCCACTGATTTGTAGTCCTGAAGGTGCTTGCCTGCACTAACATCCCAGTTTGCCTTGGTTCCAATACAAACTGGAATCTAATATTGCCAAAGTTTTATGCTTCTCTTCTGTGTTTATCTTAAATTCATTCTCCCCTCCTCTCCTGTCCTCCCCTCTCCCCTCCCCTCCCCTCCTCCCCTCCTCTCCCCTTTCCCCTTCCCTTTCCCCTCCCCTCCCCTCCCCTCCCCTCCTCTCCTCTCCTCTCCTCCTCCCCTTTCTGTTTTCAGCTGAGGTATGGTGGGAGAATCCTAACAATTATAAGACGCCTGGTACTGGATTAGGCTCTTCACATGTTTATTTAAACCTTACAGTGACCTTTTAAAATGGATATTATTATCACATTTAGGGATAAGGAAACTGAGGCCCAGAGAGATGACTTTCCTACAGTGATAAAGCTGAGCTGATCAATGTGCAGTTTTGGTTAATAAAACCCTGAAATTAAGGCTTTTTTTGGTTTACATAGAGGCCAAATTAAGATTATAGTCATGCAGGCTAGCTTTAGATGTGTTTAAATGTATTTTTAAAATAACCTATTGAGCCAACCTAATTTTATGGAGTCATACTTGTAATATTAACACACTACAATATTCACATTCCTCTTTACAAAGCACTTAAATGCGATAACAAAGAATGGCTCTCACTTTTACTTTTTTGAGACAGGGTCTTGTTCTTTTGCCCAGGCTGGAGTGCCATTTCATTATAGCTCACTGCAGGTGGCGCCCATAGCTCAGTGGGTAGGGCACTGGCCACATACACCAAGGCTGGTGGGTTTGAACCCAGCCTGGGCCTGCTAAACAACAATGACAACTGCAACAAAAGTAGCTGGGTGTTGTGGCAGGCACCTGTAGTCCCAGCTACTTGGGAGGCTGAGGCAAGAGAATTGCTTAAGCCCAAGAGTTTCAGGTTGCTGTGAGTTGTGATGCCATCGTACTCTACCCAGGGAACAGTTTGAGACTCTGTCTCAAAAAAAAATAAAAATAAAAATAGCTCACTGCAGCCTCGAACTCCTGGATACAAATGATCCTTCTACCTCAGCCTTCTGAGTAGCTGGGACTGTAAGTATATACTACTATGCCTGGCTAATTTTTCTTATATTTTGTAGAGATGGAGTTTCTCTATTTTGCCCAGGCTGGTCTTAAACTTCTGGTTTCAAGGGATCCTCCTGCCTGGGCCTCCCACAGTGCTGGGATTACAGGTGTGAACCACTGTGCCTGGCCTGACTTTCTCTTTGGGAAGAAGCCTGAGCAGGGTGGCTTTGATAGAGCACCCTGCTGTGTGCTGCAAAGGTACATGCATGTTTTTACTTGTGGACTCTTAGCTACTGAAAGAAAGGCTGAAGAGTAGGAACTAAAGATGGGTCCTGGGAGAAGGTCTCAGAATGACTTCGGTGCTGGAGGTTGTGATAGTCAGGTGCCATATGAGACACGGAAAATTAGTGAACTCAAGAGGTAACTGAAATTTCCTAGGAGGAAAGTCTCCTAATTTTCAACATGAGCAGGGACCCTGTGGTGCAACCTACAGCCTGCCCTGGGGTGAAGGAGATCTTTGGTGAAAGTCAAGAGGTCAGGGGGTTCTACCCTAGCCCCTGAGATCTCACAGAGCCCCTTCCTGCATTTCTGCAACAAGCACTCACCCGGCCCTTGGCAGTGGGGACGGCACAGCAGGTGAAGAAGACGACTTGGTTTCCCAGACCCCACTGTTTCGACCTGCACAAACATACACACAAGTCAGTCCCCATGTGTGAGGCTGGCCGTGGAGAGGCTGGCCTCTCTGTCAGGCTCAGAATTACATGCACATTTGTGTTGCTTTCAGTGAAACATATACAGGTACTTAGACTGGAACCACAAGGGAAAACCTGTGGGCAAAGGTGATGGCGTGTTTCAAAAATGTCAATGTATCAGGTCAGACGTCTGATGTGAAGTAGGGACCCTACCTTACCCTTCCTGAAGGACCTTCTCCTCCCCCCCGCAGAAGGCAGAGGCCTCTGATTCCAGGGTCCCAGTGAGAGCCCAGCAAGGGTTCCTTGGGCAGGGAGTGGAGCTCACGTCTGTGCACGCTGCACAGTGAGCCCAGCAGTGCCTAGGGACAGAGGGGCTCCGGCCCACTACCCCTGACACACAGCTGCTGACATTGCTCCTTCATAACCACACATCCATACAGCACCTCACACACCTAACTTCACATTTGGGGGATGTTCATCCCCCAGTTCTCAGAGCCTTTGCCCAGGGCTCAGATGGACAAATTGGGACATGTGGCAAGCTACTGCCCAGAACTCATCTTTGAAGTCACAGGGGAACTGAGGAGGCATTGTCCCCTGCACCCGACCTCCTCTCCCATACCTGAAGGTAGAAGCCAGGCAATCACTATGAGGGGGAGGTGAGAGGCAGACTGGGTCTCCATTCTGGAGGGAAGAGGGCAAGTGGGGCGGGAGTGGGGTGAGGGGCAGAGCCACCCCAGTGTAGCTCTGAAGCTCTGACTTACACGGGACCTGACCTGGAAAAGAGACTACATTTGGAATTTTTGCATTTCTTTCTTTCTTTTTTTTTTTTTTTTTGAGTCAGAGTCTCAAGCTGTAGTCCTGGGTAGAGTGCTAAGGCGTCACAGCACACAGCAACCTCAAATTCTTGGGCTTAAGCAGTCCTCTTGCCTCAGCGTCCCCAAGTAGCTGGGACTACAGGCACCTACCACAATGCCCGACTATTTTTTGGTTATAGTTGTCATTGTTGTTTGGCAGGCCCAGGCTGGATTCGAACCTGCCAGCTCCGCAGTGTATGTGGCTGGAGCCCTAGCTGCTTGAGTACAGGTGCCGAGCCAGAATTTTTGCATTTCATATGAGAATAAACTGAAATGTCATTTGGATGTGTTGTATAAGTCCCACTGTGTTTAATTACCTCATGTATCAAATTGAATCCTTAAGAGTGACACCATTAAAATGCCTTTAGCTGCTCATAGATTTTGAAGTAAAAAATTTGGTAGCGTTTGATTCAACAGTGCAGGCCTTGTGCTAGCTGATGCTTACCAAAGTCTCTCAACTTGGAAAACAATTTACCCTTAGTTATTCCTCCTGCCATATATATTTTATGCATCACCCTTTTTTCAGTTTCATGTTCAATACTAGTACATTTCATTATTCCTATTCTCTGTGTCAGCACAGTAAGCCCCTGGGATTCAACTCTGCTTAAACTGCTGTAGAAACCCTATTATCATAGTTTTTGCAGCATCCCTCGCTCTAGGCACTGAAGTCTCTCAGAGACTTCATTCAGCAACTTCAGAACCAATTTTGCCAAAATTCATTTTGCACATTTATAGAGAATTTCAAGGTTTTTTTTTTTTTTTAAAGGAAATAAGGAGATAGAATACTTGAAAAAAAAAATGATATCTACTTAAGGAAGCTCAGCTATACATGCCCTATCTACCATCTTCTTATGAAAGCTACGAATCAGCCAGAGATCGCACCATTCTCTTCGAATTCCATTTACAGAGAAATCACAGTGGGGTGGAATCTGTGTTCAGACCAGAGGCTCTCAGCCGGGGATGACTTGCTGCGCCATCCCAGGGACATCTGGCGATATCTGGAGATACTTTTGCACATCACAGACGAGGCGGCGCTGCTGGCACCTAGCAGGGAGAGGGCAGCCAGGAAAGCAGCTGACACCTCATCGTGCACAAGACAGCTCCCCGGGAAAGGATCATCTGGCCCCAAATGTTAATAGTACCAAGGTTGAGAACCCCCGCTATAGAATAAAACTTCATATCAAAAGGAAGAAACAAAATTGTGTCCTGAGAATCTTTGCAGAATGGTCACGGATCAGTGCCAGTTTAAAGGATGCTGAGTAGTAATGATAATAACAACACACAGCTATCATTTTATGAATGATTCACCTACATTTTACTCATTTAATTCTCACGTCACCGCTAAGGATGGGGACCATTTCCCCCATGTTTTCAAAGGAAGAAACTAAGAAAGAGAGAGACAATTTTGCCTGCTCCAAACAGGCACCTAACCGGTGTCAGAGCCAGGACCTGAACACTCTGGCTTTGGAGTTTGGGCTAAGGCCAAGTCACCGGCTTCTCAGTATGAAACACAAAGGTGCGGGGAGAGGCTTCCATTGCTCTGAATTTACTACATCTCTTTGGCAAGCTACTTATTGGCTACCAAAGAGCTAAGCTGACCAGAGGTAATTGATGGAGTATGACACTTTGACAGAAATGCCAACCAGGCTCAGTGCCTGTAGCTCAATGGCTCGAGCGCTGGCCACATTCACTAGGGCCTGCCAAGCAACAATGACAACTACAACCAAAAAATAGCCAGGCGTTGTGGTGGGTACCTGTAGTCCCTGCTACTCGGGAGGCCGAGGCAAGAGAATCGCTTAAGCCCACTCGGGGCTCTACCAAGGGCCCTTAATTTTCCTAATTAAGACAGAGACTCACCCTGTTGCACTCTATAGAGTACTGTGGCATCACAGCTCATAGCAACCTCTAGCTCTTAGGCTGAGGTGATTCTGTTGCCTCAGCCTCCCAAGTAGCTGGGACTACAGGCGCCTATCACAACTCCTGGCTATTTTTGTTGTTTTTGTTGTTGTTGCAGTTTGGCCAGGGCTGGGTTTGAACCTGCCACCCTCAGTATATGGGGCCAGTGCCCTACTCACTGAGCCACAGGTGCCGCCTGACTAATGTCCTCTTAATGATTCTTTAAATACAACCAGTGTTTCCCTCACCTTCTCCACCAATGACCCAGCCACAGTCTCAGCACCTCCTCTGACCCCGTTCATCTATGCCTAACTCTGAGAGAGAGGAGAAAGAGAGAGAGAGAAGAAGAAGAGGAGGAGGAGGAGGAGAGAGAAGAGGGGCAGAGAAAGAAAGAGGAAGACGGGCAGAGAGAGAGAGAGTAGGGAAGAGGGGGAGAAGGAGAGACCGAGAGAGAAAAAGAGACAGAGAGGGGGAGAGAGAGAGAAGAGGGGCAGAGAAAGAAAGAGGAAGAGGAAGCAGGGCAGAGAGTGAGTGTGTGTGTGTTTAGAGCGACATGAAACTGGAGCATCCGGAGTTCAGCTGCTTGGTCTTTGGTGCCGAGGAGAGAGCTGAGAGGCAGAGGTGCAGCTGGTGGACTGCTGCAGAGGGGAAGGTGTGAGGCGACTGAGTGAAGAAAGCAGGGACTAGATGGTGGCAGCTGAAATGGTAGAGCAAATTTGGAAAAAATAATGACAACAAAAAAAGACCTGGCAGGCCTTGGAGAGAACAGAGGCTTCGGAGGCACATGGCCCTGGCTGGCAGGCGTAGAGGCGTGAGGGCAGTGCGGAGGGGGTGGGCTTAGAGTCCGGTGGCAGCTGGGTGAGTCGGAGGCAGTAGGAATTCTGGGGCGTTCAGAAGGGAAGTCAGGTGCAGGTGAATGCCAGGGAGTCACCAGTACAGACATGAGTAGTGAAGTCAGAATAATGGATGACATGAAAAATAAGTCTCTCTCCTGACCATGTAGTGTGTGCCAGGCATTGCATTAAGAGTTTCCCATTTGCAATTTTGGAATTCTCCTGCCACAGGGCAGGGCCTATTATCTCTATTTACAGATAAGAAAATCTTGGAAAGCTTCCCACTTGGAAAGGTGAAGTACCAAGGTGGTATGGCTGGTAACCCCGAATGCTGGGATTCCAGTTCACGTCTGTCTGCTCAAAACCCACGCTCACAACTCCCATGATACCCTTGAACATGAAGGAACTCATTGACCATTCAGGTGTGTCCCTCTCAAATTATTTCAGAAGAGCTGAAGGATGAAGGCTGGGCCTTGAGAACATCCTCAGTCAAGGGAGAGGACACAGAGAAGCCTCAAGATTCCCAAAGGTAGGATGAAAACAGAGGCCAAAGAGCCTGGGGGGACAGTCCCTTCAACACACGTGCCCACAGACAAGAATGAGGATACCGGCCTGCTGTTCTCATTTGTTAGGAAATTTGGAAATACAATGATTATTTCTTCATATTTTATCTGAGTTATTTATCTTATTTGGAATAGATTTAAAACCAATCCGTATCTCACATACACTTTACCTGAAACTCCAGGAGGAGAGGTCGGCTTTGAGGAGTTGTGTGGCTTGATGGACCTATTCACAGCAGGAGCTGAAATACACAAATATATATAACAAATATCCACCATGAGGGAAATGCACACTCAGGGAAAAATGATGATCGGATTGGACACTCTACAAAGAATGGGAGATACCTTTATTCATTGGATCTTCTTCCTGAGAAAAAGCCTTCTCAGGAGGAGAAATATCTTTAGAATGAAATTTTCTTTCTTTTTTCAAGAGACAGAGTCTCACTTTGTCGCCCTCAGTAGAGTGCTATGGCATCACAGCTCACAGCAACCTCCAGCTCTTGGGCTTAGGCGATTCTCTTGCCTCAGCCTCCCAAGTAGCTGGGACTACAGGTGCCCACCACAATGTCTGGCTATTTTTTGTTACAGTTTGGCCAGGGCCAGGTTCAAACCCACCACCCTTAGTATCTGGGGCCAGTGCCCTACTCACTGAGCCACAGCAGCCGCCCTAGAATGAAAATATTAATTGATTTTAAAAAACTCAAAAATTTTTTGATAGGGATGTTGTTAAAGCAAATACTGTCTTGTAGTTTCATTCACTAAACTACAGGTCTAGGAGATAAAAGAGTGCTTTTATTTGTTTGTCTTGCTTTTGTATCAGGAGTATATTGAAACTAGAAGTGGAAGGGTCAAATTTATAGCGCCACCTCTCCCAGCACATGAAATACACATCATTTCTCTTCGATGTCATGAGCTTGGGGTGAGGGCCAAGGAGGGAATGTACATTTGTTGTTTCATGGTAGCGGGTGGCCTGGGAATTTAGGTAGGTCTTGAAGCATTGGTGACATTTAGGGAGCAGAGAGGAGGGTTGCTACAAGACGACAGAGCAAAAACTGAGTCCTGCTGCTTTGGAGTTTGGTATGATGAGTAATGTCACCTGAAGGCATTTTATTCTCCAGAGGAACTGAGCACTGTTTCTGTGCCTGATCTGAGGGCAAATGGCACTGATTTGTTTTTTAAGATAATCATTTGTTATCCTGTGAAAAGTTTACAGAAGAAAATGTTTGTCATAGGCCTGAGATACCACTAAATATAACGAATCAGGATTCAGAGTGTATTTTACTCTTCCATTTTTTCACTCCTCTGCAGAAATTGTTCCTGGTATGATATTTACAAGGCCAGCATTACAGTTTACGGTTTTGTATTAGGTTTTATGAGAGATCCATTCTAAACGAGGGTATCTGAAGACAAAATCCCAGATGCTTTTATAATTTGAGACTGGGGGGAGCTATGAAACAGACAGCTCACTGGCTGATGCTCTGCCCAGCCAGCCAAGGAAGCACACGCCGTAGCCATGGAGGACAGAGCCTGTGCACTGTCATTTTTGAGCCCCATCATGCTTACTACTGAACAGTCCTATATGTCCCAATCAACTGCTAGAAGTTTTCAAGTGCTTAATACTACAAATTCTTGGCCAGGCCTGGTGGCTCATGACTGTAATCCTAGCACTTTGAGAAGGCTGGGGCAGGAGGACCACGTGAGCCCAGAAGCTTGAGGTTGCAGTGAGTTCTGATGATGCCATTGTACTCTAGCCTGGGTGACAGAGCGAGACCCTATCTCAAAACAAAACAAAAGAAGAAAGCCTAAAAATTCTTACCTTTTTCAGGTGGGAGTGAACTGCTTTCTGTGGGATGAATATAGTTTTCATCATCATCTTCCACAGGAACCACATAATCAGCCTAAGAGAAATGTAGAAATGAATGAGGAGAAGGCTGTACATTCACAGTTGACTGCATGGGAGGGAGTGATTTTTTTTAAAGGCTTTTCTGAGTTCCAATTCACATACTATTAAATTCTACTATGTAAAGTGTACAATTTGGTGTTTTTATATATATTCATGGAGTTGTGCAACCATTGCCACAATCTAATTTTAGAATATTTTTATCATGATGAAAAGCAACCTTCATTAGTCATTCCCATCCATCCTCCCCTGACTTAGTAAACCATGAATCTGTCTCTACATATTTTCCCATACCGGACATTGCATATAAATAGAATCATACAATCTGCAGTGTTTTGTGATTTCCTGCACTCAGCATTATGTTTTTCAAAGTTCTTCCATGTTGTAGGATGTATCATGACTCCATTCTTTTTTATGGCCAAATAACATCCCATTGTATGAATATACCACATTTTGAGTATTCATTCATAAACTGATGGACATTGGCTTTTTTCCACTTTGGGGGCTATTAGAAGGCTGCTATGATCATTCACGTACAAGTTTTTATGTAGACGTACATTTCTCTTAGGAACATAGGAGTGAAATTTGGGGGTCAGATGGCCCCCAAACATATTTAACAGTTTGAAGAACTGCCAAACTATTTTCCAGAGTGGCTGCATCATTTTTCGTTCCCACAAGCAATGTATAAGCGTTCCAATTTCCACACATATTTGCTAACATTTGTTGCTGTCTACCATTTTTTTATAGCTGTTTTCCTGGGTGTGATGGAGTACCTCATCATAGATTTGCTTTGCTTTTTCCTTGATGACTTTTGAGCATCTTTTCAAGTGCTTATTGGACAATTATATATATTATTTGGAGAAATGTCTCTTCAAATCAATGCCCATTTTAAATTATCTTTTTATTGTTATAAAAGTTCTTCATATGTTCTAGATATAAGTCCATTATCAGATGTAATATTTGTGATAATTTTCTCCCATTCTGTAGGTGATCTTTTAATTTTCTTTTTCTTTTTATTTCCTTTTTCTATTTCAGAACCTATTTCTGTAGGTTTCTTTTTATTTTCATAGTATTATCAACAGCATTAATGCTTTAAATTTTTTTAAGAATATAAAAGTATAAGTTTATTTTATACTTTAAAGGAGAGAGTAAGGAAAAAGAAGATGAGGGAAAGAGAAAGAGAGAGAGGGAAGAGCAAGAGAACAGCATAACATCCCAAAGGAAGAAAGGAAGAATACTCGCCTAATGTTTTAAATTTTTAAGTCTTCTTCATCTATTTTTTCTCTCATAACCTGTGCTTTTGGTGGCATATCTAAGAAACTAATGCCTAACCCAAGGTAATAAAGATTTATACTATATTTTCTTCTAATAGTCTAATAGTTTTAGCTCTTATTCTTTCTGCAAACATATGTGTTTATCTTTTGGTAGTTTTATGATTGATTTTTACTGAACTTTTGTGTATGTTGTGAGATAGGGGTCCAATTTTTTTTTTTTTTTGTATGTGGATATGCAGTTCTCTTAGCACCATTTATTTTTTTAAAAACTATTCTTTCTCTATTAAATTGTCCGTGTGTCTTTGTCAATAATCAATTGACTATAAATGTAAGGAGAGAGTGATTTTATATTAATAAGACACAAATGAGTAGTCAGATCTCAAAAGTGGAGGGTATCCAAGTAGGGTATTGGGAAAAACAAAAAAACATTTATTTCCCCAAGCTCTTTTAAGTACTTTACATATGTTATCTCACTAATATCTCACTAATGTTTCTTTTTTTTTTTTTTTTTTGAGACAGAGCCTCAAGCTGTCACCCTGGATAGAGTGCTGTGGCATTGCAGCTCACAGCAACCTCAGATTCCTGGGCTCAAGCGAGTCTCCTGCCTCCGCCTCCCAAGTAGCTGGGACTACAGGCGCCCGTCACAATGCCCGGCCATTTTTTGGTTGCAGCTGTCATTGTTGTTTGGCGGGCCCGGGGGCTGGATTCGAACCTGCCAGCTCAGGTGTACGTGGCTGGCGCCTTAGCTCGTTGAGCCACAGGCGCCAAGCCCTCACTAATGTTTCTAACAACCCAATAAGATAGGTACTACCATCAGATCCATTTCAAGATGTGGAAACTAAGGCACAGAGAAATTCAACTAGCTAGCTCAAGGCCTCACAGTTAAAACGTGGTAGATCCAGGATTTTAACACAGCTTGTTCAAGAATTCAGCACCGATACTCTTATCTACTACATTCTTCCATCCTTTCCCTCCTCTTCCTGTTTTATCTGCCCTTTCTTCATTTAACTGCTTCTTCTCTTCTCTTTCTTCACCTCCAAACCTGGCAAGGGGCAGCAGGTTATTCTACTCACACAACATCTCAATTCTGCAGTCACACTTAGAGGTGATCTGGCTGAAAGAGGTGAGGCTTTGGAATCAAATAGACCCAGGAAGAAAGTCTTGCCTGGTTCTTTACTAGTTGTAATACCTGGATGGGGGAGTAAATTGCTGAATCATCAGAAGCCTTCCTGGTCTCTGTCCATGAGAGGAGAACACCTGCTCCCTGATAGCACAGGGAGCCTGGTCCTCACCTCGGTTGTGCTGCTGGCTCCATAGTGTCAGACTGTGAACACCTGAAGTCAGGGCCTCCTCCTTATCTGTATTTGTAATTGCAATGATTGGCCAGTCAAGCCTCATGAAATTGAAGTATAACTGACTAACCAAATAACCAATGCTGAGATGAGTCTGACTACAAGACTCTTTTGTTCCACAGGCCACCTCTCTGGATTAACTACTAGTCCTGAGTGATACATCAGAGGCAGCTTCTCTTCTAGGATCTAATTCCTGTAAAAGGGGGTGCTGAGCCCTCAGGAGAAGTGCCCACCCTCTGAAAGCCTGATAGTCCACAAACTCCTCAAGCAGCTTATATCTGAACACAGACCATTGGCATTGGCACTTAGCAAATACCCAAATTGTATGGGAAATTTGGAAGCACCTTGCCCCAGCTCAGGCTTCCCTAGCTCCACTTCACCATTTCAGAATCTGTTCTTTCTTGTAAATTCTCAATTTTGCACTTTTTTTGTTCTATAATACTTGACAATAGAAGATACTTTATCGGCAGTGCCTAGAATCTGACCTCTTTAAAGTAATGATATTTCTGGAATGAAAATATTTTTATTCCAAAAGAACAATGACAGAAAAGAAGACTTGGAGGTGGGGAGAGAGGACTTCAGGCATCTCTTGCAGGCAGGATGTGCCCAGAAACTTCCCTTTGGAGACACAGGGAGAAAGCGTGAGGCTTCTGGACACCCTGAGGAAGGCAAAAGAAACGGAGATTGGGCAAGTGGCTGCGTCTGTTCATTCAGTCTGATCCTGTTGGTGGCTGTGGGTGGGGCAAGAGTGGGACTGCAGGCTGGAAAGGCCTTGCCTCAGAGCTGTTTGAGTTTCTTTTGGACTTGGCACTCAGTTGAACTGCCTTGGGAGAACTTGGGCAGGAGTGCGGGGGGTTTTGAGTGTTGTCTGGGGCCCCAGACTGGGCCACCAAGCCAGACGGAGCTGCTAGTGTTTGGTAGTGGGCTATGTGGAGCCATTGTGGGAGAACTGCCCTGGCAAGCTCCACCCTCAGGTTGCAGAACAGGCATCAGGCGGGAGCGAGTAATCTAGTGACTGAGCAGCCTAAAGGCCGGGGACTGAGACGCCTTGCAGCCTTAGCCCTCAGGGGCATAGGGTGAGACCGGTTTTGGCACACTGGGTAAGTGGATAGCCACTTAAGGAGTGATCCCAGCCACAGCGCTTTCCGGGAAAGCTTCTGCTTAGCCCAAGTTAGCAATTTAAAGTGTCTTCTAAGCAGGCTGAAGAGGATTTAAGCTCTCCACCCTGCAGGGTTTGAGAAATCATTAGAAACACAGGATCACTCCCTACAAAGATCCAGTAACAACAGAGTGATTCTGCCCGGGTCTGATCTGGGAGAGACACCTCTCCAACTCTGAGGATGGTCATAGGCAACAGTGAAAAATAATCATGAGGTGGAATCAACAGAAAAACTCTGGCAATATGAATAACCAGAGTAGATCAATTCCCCCAAGGAATGACAAGGTAGATGAAGCACAGGATCCCTTGCATAAGCAAATGGCTGAGATGTCAGAAGTTGAATTCAGAGTTTGGATAGCAACTAAGATCAGCACAATGGAGGAAAAGATGGAATTAGAATTTCAAGCAATAATTCAAAAGATGATCCAAAAGATGTCTCAAGAACTGAACGAGTTCAAAGAGAAAATGACCAAAGATATTGACACATTGAGACAAGAAGTTGTAGCCCTCAAAGATCTGAGAAATACAGTAGAATCCCTCAGTAACAGAATGGAGCAAGCAGAAGAAA
>CAUYON010048112.1:0-12512 GCA_963573935.1 Arctocebus calabarensis
TCCCTAGTAGCTGGGACTACAGGCGCCCGCCACAGCGCCCAGCTATTTTTTTGTTTTGCAGTTCAGCTGAGGCCGGGCTTGAACCCGCCACCTTCGGTATATGGGGCCGGCGCCCTACTCGCTGAGCCACAGGAGCCGCCCCTGAGTATTATAATTTTAATACAGTTTTTTCCTTTCTTAAAATGTGCATATATTTTTTGGTACCCTCCGTATATTCTCAGCTTTTTAATAATATAGGTTAGTTCACTTGGAAGGAACCAAAATGGCTTACTAGTTTTTCTTTCCCTACTACTGGGTCTCTGCTATGAGCAGCAAGGATCAGCTAAATCTTTACCTAAGTAAAGGTAATGAGAACTTTTTCCTTTTTTTTTTGAGTTTGGACAGTGTCTTTCACTCATAATTGTATCTTGGGAATTGAATTGACTTCCTTAGTCAACTACTTTTCTTTGCTTTGGCAGGAAGGCAGCAACAACTCATCGCCACTGGATTTTGTGAATGCAAAAAGGGCAGACTCCCCTTCAGAGCAATGTAATCATTCCTCAAAGTGGCTAGAAGATTGTCAGCATGAATCAGATCAACAGCCTCTAGACGTGATTCCCCAAATCATCTCTACTCCCAAAACATCTAAGGAAGCAGTAGATCTGCTAGATGACTATGTAGTTAAAACCATGGTCTTTGTACCCTCTCCAGTGGAGCAGCAACAGAACATTACATTTGAGGTCCATTTAGATACGATGGCAGAGACAAACAGCATCTCTTTAGATGAAATTTTGAGGTCAGGAGATCTGGTGAAAAAGGAGATGGAAGACAGCTTTCCTGCACAGAAGGACAGCTTTCCAGAAGAGATTGCTGCTATTCCTGAGAACCCTGCATTTCAGGATCCTTCATCCCATCTCTTTGAGTATCCACCAAATCCCAGTTCTGAGCAACAACTTCCCTGCTCCAAGGAAAACCAAAGGACTGAGGCTGTGCCTAAAGACTTAGTACCTTCTGAAAGTAATGCCTTCTTGCCATCCTCCATCCTCTGGCTTTCTCCTTCAGCTGCTTTAACAGCAGATTTCCCTATCAATCATGTAGACTCAGGGGAGGAAATTGTGGAACATAGACCTGTGGAGGAGAGAGAAATGAACTTTACCACACTCCCCGAGGAAGTTGAATTGGGAGATCAAGCCCTTGTCTCAAATGGGCAAAATCTTCCACCCACATGTCTGACACCAAATCAAGTAGAAATGGAATTCCAGGCAGCTCCAAGCCCAACAGTGGAAAATGCTGGTAGTATTCTCAACTCTGATACAGAGCACTGGACATCTCCATTAGCATGGCTGGAAAAAGGTGTAAATACCTCAGTCATGCTGGAAAATCTCCGCCAAAGCTTACTTCTTCCCTCTGCGCTTCGGGATGCTGCGATAGTCACTACTCCTTTTTCTACTTGCTCAGTCGGGACTTGGTTTACTCCTCCAGCACCCCAAGGAAAAAGTACAAACACGTCCCAGACGGGCACAGTGGGAACCAAGGACAGTACTTCTAAGACAGAGCACCTCCTGCATGGGTAAGTACCCCTATGACCTTGTGCCTTGTGAGCTCCATTACACTGGACCCACCACTCCTATCCCTTTCCTCTCCTCTTCTTCTCCTCATTTTCTTCTTTTCCTGCTGCAGTTGGCCTCCAGATCTGACTACCTTGTCTCGACATGACTTGGAAGATAACCTGCTGAGCTCTCTTGTCATTCTGGAGGTTCTCTCTGGCCAGCTTCGGGACTGGAAAAGCAAGCTGGCTATCCCTCACCTAGAAGCCCAGGATAGTAGCACACAGACTGACCCCTCTCCTAGTAGGGTAAGAAAGTTCCTTCTAAAGCTAGGAGGATCCCAGTGTGCCCTCTTGCTCAGAATTTAAGCTGATAAGCTACCAGAAGGCAAAGGGGATGGATGAGTTAATCAGAAGCAAATTATATATGTAAAAGCTGAGGATCTAGTCTCTGCGCCTGTATGTAGTTCAGTGGCTAGGGCACCAGCCACATACACTGAAACTGGCAGATTCAAATCCAGCCCAGGCCTGCCAAACAATAATGACAACTACAACCAAAATATAGGTGCATGTTGTGGTGGGCACCTGTTGTCCCAGCTGCTTGGGGGTCTGAGGCAAGAGAATTGCTTAGGCCCAAAGAGTTTGAGGTTGCTGTGAGCTGTGACGCCATGGTACTCTATGGAGGGTGACAAAGTGAGACTCTGTCTCAAAACAAAAAAAAAAAGCTGAGGATCTGGAAATTCCTTTAAAGCTGTGATGTATCCCTGGGGTACATCAAGACTTGCTAAGGGAATGTGAGCAAGGTAAGGTTTAAAGGAATCCATTTCTAGATCTTCATCTTCCAAATGTACTCTTTACTAATTTTTTTCTTTCCTACTTCTCCCATTCTCAGTTGCCCACCATACTAAATAGCATACTTACTATACCTATCCAGAACCTTGCATTGTCAGAACATAGCAAGGACAGCAAAGGACAACAGAAAACATTTTTTTTTTCTTTCTCTTTTTTGTTTTGAAGAAAACATTTTTGTAGGTGCTGAGAAAGTGAATGACTGGCTCGGTGCCTGTGGCTCAACGGGCTAAGGCGCCAGCCACGTACACCTGAGCTGTCAGGTTCGAATCCAGCCTAGGCCCGCCAAACAATGACGGCTGCAACCAAAAAATGGCCAGGCATTGTGGCGGGTGCCTGTAGTCCCAGCTACTTGGGAGGCGGAGGCAGGAGACTCGCTTGAGCCCAGGAACTAGAGGTTGCTGTGAGCTGTGATGCCACAGCACTCTATCCAGGGTGACAGCTCGAGGCTCTGTCTCAAAAAAAAAAAAAAAAGTGAATGACTGCAATGATTATATAACATCTCATTTTTGCGTGTTTTCAACAAAATTGGAGGAAGATTTTAATTATGTTTAATTATGTCAGTGGATTAAGCATTAACTATTTTTAATGAAAGTTCACTAAGATTTTTGGCATGTATCACTAAAAGGGTTGCTAGAATTGGCTGGCATGCCCTTCTTCTCATAGTTCTTTCCTACTTGTTCTCATTATTTATGGGAAGATTTCTCAGTGCTTACATCTATTAGAATTGAAAAGAAAGAATCATCAATTGTTGCTGAACCGTGTCTTATTGTAGACATTATAGTAATCCACAGATACATGAACTAATGAAGAAAGGAAGCTCATTCATTTCTTTTTCTTTTTTTTTTTTTTTAACTAGGAGACTAGTAAATAGTTTCTGAGTGTCCAAAGATATCCTTTGGGTTGACAAGGTTTCAAAGTAATGATTTTACCTTTTACCAAAAATCCTGGAAACCACAGCTCCTCATTCCTCTGGCTGCTCAGTTTCTCTCTTGTGTTTTCTTATCTTTGTAGCCGTTTGTCTTGTCCTTGACCTTGTTTCCCATCCTTGAATCTGCCTGTGCCTTCTTCCCCTGAAGCTTGCCAAGTCCCTTTGGGGGCCGCTTAAGGGAAATGACATCACTTTCAGCCACTCTCCATCACTAGGCCACGTCTTTGCCGCTTGGCTGCCTTCTTCACACTAATCTCATCACTTGCCTGACTGTTCAGCTCTGAGCACTAGGTGTGCCCTCTCTATGGCTCACAAGCTACTCCATGCCTACTGCACGATGCAGTAGGGAATGATGACTGCTTTGCTGGCAAAAAGAACTGTGATCTCCAAGACATCTGAGGGTGTTGCGATTCTGCCACCTTTAGTCCAGTCTGCCTCTGCATCATGACTCAGCTCACTGCTGATTCAGCGGTAACCTTTTCTTTAGGTGATGGTTGCCTTTCAGGAAGAATGAAGATTCCCACTTTTTAGGACTTTAATCTTCCTGAGATGCTACTGCCTTTGTGATCATTCTTACTATTCCACCCATGCTAAAAGTCTTATCTATCCTAAGATAATAGACAGTTAAGAATTAGGAAATAAAAATGACTAATGCATACTTCAAGTGAAGTTTAGCATTACTGGTAATCAAATGCAAATTGAAATAATGAGATGTCACTTTCTTCTGACAAAAAAAGGCAAAGAATAAAATAGATAATGCTGATAAAAGTAAACATTGTCCTTTTAGTAGGGCATACATAGGTTCATCCCTTTTTTTTTTTTTTTTTTTTGAGACAATCTTACTCTGTTGCCCTGACTAGAAGAGTATAGAGGTGGTGTCATAGCTCACAGCAACCTCCAACTCCTGGGCTCAAGTGATCTTCTTGCCTCATCCTCCCAAGGAGCTGGGACTATAGGTGTACACCAGAGCCTGCCTGGCTAATTTTTTCAGTTTTTAGTAGAAATATAGTCTCACTCTTGCTCAAACTTCTGGCAAGGGATCTTCCCATCTCAGCCTCCCAGAGCATTAGGATTACAGGTGTGAGCCACTGTGCCAGGACCCTAAATTCTTTTTGACACAGTAACTCCTCTTATTGGGATATATTCTAAGGAAAAGAAAATTCTGTGTAAAGATGGTAACAGATTATTATTATTTATTTTTTTTTTGTAGAGACAGTCTCACTTTGTCACCCTCAGTAGAGTGCCGTGGCGTCACACAGCTCACAGCAACCTCCAACTCCTGGGCTTAGGCGATTCTCTTGCCTCAGCCTCCTGAGTAGCTGGGACTATAGGCGCCCACCACAACGCCTGGCTATTTTTTTGTTGCTGTTGGAGTTTGGCCGGGGTCAGGTTTGAACCCGCCACTCTGGGTATACGGGGGTGGCACCCTACTCACTGAGGCACAGGTGCCTATTATTATTATTTTTTAAGACAGAGTCTCACTTTGTCACCCTTGGTAGAGTGCTGTGGTGTCACAGCCCAAAGCAACCTCAAACTCTTGGGTTTAAGCATTCTCTTGCCTCAGCCTCCCGAGTATCTAGGACTATAGGTGCCAGCCACAATTCCTGGCTATTTTTAGAGACAAGGCCTTGCTCTGGCTCAGGCTGTTTTCAAAACTGTGAGCTCAGGCAATCCACCCACCTCAGCCTTCCAGAGTGCTAGGATTACAGGCATGAGCCATCATGCGCAGCCTGGTCCTTTGTTTTTAATTAGTGAAAAAAATATCAAAAATAATGATATATCCATTAGATGGAATATTCTATAGTTTTTTGGGGTTTTTTTGAGACAAAGACTTACTTTGTCACACTTGGTAGAGTACTATGGTGTTATAGTTCACAGCAACCTCCAACTCTTGGGCTCAAGCGATCCTCTTGCCTTAGTCTCCTGAGTAGCTGGGACTATAAGTGCCTGCCACAACGCCCGGCTCTTTTTTTAAGACGGGTTGTCATTCTTGCTCAGGCTAGTCTCAAACCCATCAGCTCAGACAGTCCACCCATCTGATCCTCCCAGAGTGCTAGGATTATAGGCATGAGCTACTGTGCTTGGCCTATTCTGTAGTTATTAAAAATAATGTTTATTGGCTCGGCACCTGTGGCTCAACGGGCTAAGGCGCCAGCCATGTACACCTGAGCTAGGGGGTTCGAATCTAGCCCGGGCCCGCCAAACAACAATGACGGCTGCAACCAAAAATAGCCAGGCATTGTGGCGGGTGCCTCTACTCCCAGCAACTTGGGAGGCAGAGGCAGGAGACTCCCTTGAGCCCAGGAATTGGAGATTGCTGTGAGCTGTGATGCCACAGCACTTTATCCAGGGTGATAGCTTGAGGCTCTGTCTCAAAAAAAAATAAAAATAAAAATAAAAATAATGTTTAAAGGTTTTTGGCTCGGGGCCTGTGGCTCAACATGCTAAGGCGTCAGCCATGTACACCCGAGCTGGCGGGTTTGAATCCAGCCTGGGCCCACCAAACAACAATGACGGCTGCAACCAAGAAATGGCCGGGCATTGTGGCAGGCACCTGTAGTCCTAGCTACTTGAGAGGTGGAAGCAAGAGACTCGCTTGAGCCCAGGAGTTGGAGGTTGATGTGACCTGTGATGCCACGGCACTCTATGCAGGGTGACAGCTTGAGGCTCTGTCCCAAAAAAAAGGAAAAAAAAAAAAAAGATTTTTAATAATGTGGAAAAATAAATTTAATGTAAGTTTGTGGGTTTTTGTTTTTTTTTTGAGACAGAGCCTCAAGCTTTCACCCTGGATAGAGTGCTGTGGCATTACAGCTCACAGCAACCTCCAATTCCTGGGCTCAAGTGAGTCTCTTGCCTCTGCCTCCCAATAGCTGGGACTGCAGGCGCCCGCCACAACACCCGGCCATTTTTAGGTTGCAGCCGTCAATTGTTGTTTGGCGGGCCCAGGCTGGATTCGAACCCTCCAGCTTAGGTGTACGTGGCTGGAGCCTTAGCCCGCTGAGCCACAGGCGCCAAGCCAGTTTGTGGGTTTTTTTAAAGAATTTTTCTTTTTCATTTTGAGATAGAGTCTTAGGCTGTTGGCCCTGGGTAGAGTGCCGTGAGTCATAGCTCATAGCAGCCTCCAACTCCTGGGCTCACGTGATCCTCTTGCTTCAATTTTTTCTATTTTTAGTAGAGACGGGGATCTTGGTTTTGCTCAGGTTGGTTTTGAACTCATAAGCTCAAGCTATCCACCCACCTCGGCCTCCCAGAATGCTAGGATTATAGGTGAGCCATTGGGCCCAGCAAGTTCGTGGTTTTTAAAGAAAGGAAATCAAGTTAGGCATGGTGTCTCACGCCTATAATCCTACCACTCTGGGAGGCCCAGGTAGGCGGATTGCTTGAGCTCAGGAGTTTGAGACCAGCCTGAGCAAGAGCAAGCCCCCATGTCTACTAAAAATAGAAAAATTAGTCAGGCATGGTGGCAGGGGCATATAGTGCCAGCTATTCTGGAGGCGAGGTATGATGATTTCTTGAGCCTAGGAGTTTGAGGTTGTTAGGAGCTGGGCAACAGAGTGAGCTTCTGTCTCAAAAAATAAAATAAAATAAAATAAAATAATTTTAAAAAGAAAGGAGGCCAGGCAAGGTGGCTCATACCTGTAAATCTGGCACTCTCAGAGGTTGAGGTGGGTGGACTGCCTGAGCTCACATGTTTGAGACCAGCCTGAGCAAAAGCAAGACCTCATCTCTAAAAATAGCCTGTAGTGGTGGGCACCTGTAGTTCCAGCTAGTCAGGAGGTTGAGGCAAGAGAATTGTTTGAGCCCAATCACTTAAGCCCAAGAGTTAGAAGTTGCTGTGAGCTGTGATGCTACAGCACTCTACCAAGGGTGACAAAGTGAGACTCTGTCTCAAAAATAAATAAATAAATAAATAAAGGAAACTAGAGTTTAACTTCTAAGAGATTGTGAGGTGAGGTAAAATACCAACAGAAGTTAAAAATGGGTGGTACTTTACTTTGATAGGTCTCCATAAAGCAGATATTACAGTTTCAGGCTATTCCAGTGAGGAAAAATAATCACAGCAGAACCCCATATTTATTTATATATTATCTCAATTGAAGTTTTTCTTAAGCTTTACTACATTTCATCCAATCTAAGATACTAGGGCTGGGCATAGTGGCCCATATCTGTAACCTTAGCATTCTGGGAGGCCAAGGCAGGTGGGTTGCTTGAATTCAGTTCAAGACTAGCCTGAGCAACAGCGAGACCCCATCTGAACTAAAAATAGAAAAAACTAGCTGGGTATAGTGGCAGGCATCTGTAGTCCCAGCTACTCAGGAGGTTGAGGCAAGAGGATCATTGCTTAAGCCCAAGAGTTTGAGGTTGCTGTGAACTATGATGATGCTACAACACTCTACCAGGGTGACGGAATGAGACTATCTCAGGAAAAAAAAAAAAAAAAACTAAGATACTGTCGATATTAAGATGTATCCCAATTTTAGAGGTGTTAAAATGTGAAATGGTACTCATTTTAGAATTTCTTGGATATGGTAATTTAGTTCTAAATCAATGGTCTATAGATTTTTCCTTGATGCTTGAGGGAAATAATTGTCAGTAACAAGAAATCTCTAAAGTAAGTAAGTAAATCTTTGATGTGGGGGTACATTATTGGTTAACAATCCTGCTCTAGGTATTAAAATTATTAATTTATTTTTATACATTTTTGTATTTTCCAAAATTTTATAATAAGCATGTAATACCCTTATAATTAGAAAAAAAGGTTTACTTTTAAAATGATTTTTTTTTTTTTCCTTTTGACTGGCATCATCCAGTTAAGGCTACTGTAACTTGGTGGGAGGGGGAATGAGGTGGGCTGGTAGTTCACGTCACTACTCAAAAGGAACAACTCTGTTTCTCTGGCTAGATAACTAAGAAACCTCAATATCTTCAGGAGAGCCAGGAGATTGCACAGGCGCTGCAGCAGGCCAGGAACGTCTTGGTGAGTGTTGATTGACCATTGTACCACCTTTGGTCCTCCTTTGAATATCAAGAATAGAAAATCTTGGGTGGTTAGTATGGTGATACTCAGCTGTGGTAGTGAAGGGAGTTTTCCAAACCTTTGTTAAATACCTCTTCTTATTAGGAGCCTGGAATTGGGGTTAGTGTCCTTCTTCAGTGCCCCTACTTCCTGCTTAGTGACTTTATTTGATCTAGCCTAGCCGTCTTTCCCTCTACAGCAATCATGGGTGCTAGTCTCTAAAGAGCTGATAACCTTGCTGCACCTGTCCCTGTTGCACTTAGAAGAAGATAAAACTGCAGTGAGTCAGGAGGTAAGCAGCATGAAAGCAGAGGTATAGGCCTCTGGTGGGAATGAAAGCCAGGAAGAGGAACACAGCATCTGATTCTTATCTTGTAGTCTCGGAGAGGAGAAACCTTGGTCTCCTGCTGTTTTGATATGTTGAAGAAATTGAGGGCAAAGCTCCAGAACCTCAAAGCAGAAAGGGAGGAGGCAAGGCACAGAGAGGAAATGGCCATCAGAGGCAAGGATGTGGTAAGATCCCAGGTTTCTGTTTCTGGATGGGCAGTTTCTACCTCAGGGATCTGGCAGCAGCAGGAACAATAATACAAATGCACATGTGACACAGATGGGTGGCCTGAGAACTGCCTGCTCTGGGGAATAAAAGACTAAATTATCAGGGTGTTGGATAGTGATAGCTTTTTGTGCTATTTTCCCATTGCCCACTGTATCCTTGAAACTTTTCCTTTTCCCTCAATAGGCAGAGACAGTGCTGGAGACTTTCTGTGCACATGCTAGCCAGCGCATCAGCCAGCTGGAACAAGACCTGGTATCCATGCGGGAATTCAAAGACCTTCTGAAGGAGACCCAGACCCAACTGGTAATTGAAGGGCATTTTCTTTCCTGGGGTCCATGCTGACACACTGGGAGGATGATCACATAACCCTACTTTGCTGTAGCCAAAGGGAGGTGGCTCCCTCCATAGACAATCCTTCTCTCTAGGTAGGGCTTTATACAGAGCAAGAAGAGCTGGCTCGGCAGACAGTGAGTCTTACTTCTACCTTCCAGCAGGACTGGATATCCATGCAACTGGATGTAAGTGTTTTGGGCCATCATGACCACTTCTTTACTCTCAGCCAGTCCTGTTAGGAGTTTTGCCTCAAGTGTGTGCTGTTGACCCTCTTGCTTCCCCTGATAGTATGAAAAATGGACAGCTTTGCTGAGTCAATCTCGAGAACTCACGGAGAAACTCACAGGCAAGAGTCGGCAGGCCATGAAGGAACGTGATGCTGCAGTTGAGGAAAAGCAACAGGTACAAACCAGGAGTGGGGACTGCTTAGGCCTGATTCCTTTGCAAAAGACCTTTCTAAAGTGTGATGGCATTAGCCTTTTAAACTAGACCTGTCTTCTTTCCACCCTTTGGGTTTGGAGACCAGCTGGTCCCTTAGCTGTAAGATGGCTTTAAGCCCAGTTGTTTCCTTTGCCCTTCAGCACCTTCTTTACTTCAGCTGCTTTTTTCTTGTCACTCCTTTTTCCTGAGGATCAACTTTATTTTCTACAGTGCTGCTGCCCAGGAGCAAGGTAGTTTGCTATCTTGTTCATAAAGAAAAGCTGGACTAAGTCCTGGGGTTCTTGATTCAGGAGAAACTATGGAAGGAAAACTCTTCTTCCTAGGTTTCCAAGGAGCTGGAACAAATCTCTGCTCATTTAGAGGACTGCAAAGGCCGAATAGAGCAACTGGAGTTGGAAAACAGTCGCCTAGCAACAGGTTGTTTGTGTGTGTGTGTGTGTGTGTGTGTAAAAGCCATTGAGCCTACTAAAGCTTGACGTGTGGCAGTAGATCAAGGAAGTGCTCTGGAGTACCTGTTTTGGAGCAGAAGTTTGGGGGAGTTTCTGGCCTGGTGACTGCATGGTGTCATTAGTTACTTTTGGTCTAGATCTCCGGGCTCAGCTGCAGATTCTGGCCAGCACAGACAGCCAGCTAAAAGAGCTACAGAGTCAGCATGCCCATTGTGCTGAGGACCGGGCCATGAAGGATGAGTTGCTCTGCCAACTTACCCACAGTAATGAGGAGCAGGCTGCTCAGTGAGTTCTTACCAGGTTATTGTGGCAGTAGGCACCCAAGATTTAGGAACAAATGGGATCTAATATGTAGTCTCTGGCAGATGGCAGAAGGAAGAGATGGCACTGAAACGCATGCAGACAGAACTGCAGCAACAACACGCTGTCCTGGCCAAAGAGGTGCGGGACCTGAAGGAGACCTTGGAGGTAAGGAATATGGCTTGGGGCAAGGGAGTTGATAAACCTCAGGAGTGTGACCTCCTAGTGGTATTTGGGTGAGGTTTGAGAGGGAACCGGAAAAGGATTGTCCCCAGGGCTCTAAAATTCCCTGAGTGTACTCATTTTCTCCCTCCCTTTCTTGTTCCTTCCTTTCTTTCCTTCTGTCTCCTTAGTTTGCAGACCAGGAGAATCAGGTTGCTCACCTGGAGCTGGGCCAGGTTGAGTGTCAGTTGAAAACCACGCTGGAAGTGCTCCGAGAGCGCAGCTTGCAGTGTGAGAACCTCAAGGACACTGTAGAGAACTTAATGTAAGATCTGTACCTTTCTGTGCTTCCCCTAAGTGCTTATTTTCTCCAGGAACACTTCTAGAAGCCAGAGTCACCAGGAAGAGAACTGTGATGGTGTGGAATCTCTTTTTTCTTTTCCTTGAGTGCAGCTGTGTGTGGATTTGGGAGTGGCGTCCAGAGGAGGTAATCTGGTCTTTGGCTGTCTTCCTTGTTCCTTATCTCAGGGCTAGACTGGCCAGCACGATAGCAGAGAACCAGAAGCAAGACCTGGAGAAAGCACACCAGCATTCACTACAGCTAGGGATGCTGACTGAACAACTACAGAGCCTGGCCCTCTTCCTACAGACAAAAGTAATGGAGAAACTAGGATCCTGGGGTTTCTTCTCTTCCTGTCAAATTGTATCTCTATTGTATAGAATAGTCTTTCTAAAACTACTTTTGTTCCATTTCTGTAGCCCTCAGTGACTTTCAGTTACCTACCGACAGGCCCTCTTTGCTCAAGCTTTTCTTCGTCTTTTAGAAACCCTTTACTCCTACCCGCGGTGGCTCACACCTATAATCCCAGCACTTGGGAGGCCAAGGTGGATGGATTGCTTGAGCTCAGGAGTTCAAGACCAGCCTGAGCCAGAGCGAGACCCCATTTCTAACAAAAATACCTGGGCACTGTGGCAGGCATCTATAGTCCCAGCTGCTTGGGAGGCTTAGGCAAGAGCCCAAGAGTTGGAGGTTGCTGTGAGCTGTGACACCACGGTACTCTACCCAGGACAACAAAGTGAGACTCTGTCTCAAAAAAAAAGAAACCCTTTACTCCTAACTAGACTGCTTATATGCTACATACATGTCCCTACTTCATTTATACCCAGACTTAGGCTGTTCCTATATCTGTGTTCTTCTCTCTTCAAACTAGAAATACCTTTTGCTTTGCTATTAAAATCCTTCCTGTTCACCTTTTTTTCTGAACTGTTCCCAAATTCTATGAAATTAATCCTTCTGCTATATTCTTTATGAACTTACTCTTCTTTTGCACTTAAATTAATTTTCCCTGGGTATCTGGTCTCTTCAAGCTGTGTTTAAAGAAAGCAAAAGTTAGCCTTGCTTCTTTGGCTTCCCCACAGCACACAATAAATAATAATTGGTTAATGTTATTCAGAATACACAGTTAATGAGCTTATTCAACAGATAAAGGTACTACCAAGATCCTGAAATTTGGAAATGCTAATCATTTGATCCTCTTTCCCAACTGTCATTAGGTCATTGGAAATCCTGGGTTCCAATGAACCTATAGTCAGGGAAGAAAGACAGATATAACTTGTTATCTTGGCTTATGATCCTACTAGTGATCTGCATGAACCTCCTGTGGGAGCACACAGAAAGGAAGATTGCTTTAACCTTTGAAAGTTATAGAGAAGTCTTCTCAAAACAGGTGACCTTGGGGCGGCTCCTGTGGCTCAACGAGTAGGGCGCCGGCCCCATATACCGAAGGTGGCGGGTTCAAGCCCGTCCTCGGCCGAACTGCAAAACAAAAAAAAAATAGCCGGGCGCTGTGGCGGGCGCCTGTAGTCCCAGCTACTCGGGAGGCTGAGGCAAGAGAATCGCTTAAGCCCAAGAGCTGGAGGTTGCTGTGAGCAGTGTGACGCCACGGCAC
>CAUYON010048113.1:0-23843 GCA_963573935.1 Arctocebus calabarensis
TGTCTTTATATAGTGATCAAGAAAATGCCATGAAGGCTATCTGTAACAGTATGATCAAAATATTTCTGAATGTATATGAAGCACATCGTGCCCTATGATTGCACCAATGTACACAATTATGATTCAATAAAATTATAAAAAAGAAAAAGTAATGATATAGTAGGGAAAAAACACAGTGGAAGAACTACCAAAAAATTATTAGGAGGAGAAATATGAATAGAAATAAATCCAATGACCTAAAAAAAAAAAAACAGGGAACAACTGTTACTGTAATATCTACAATAATCTGGATGAATCTCAGAATAAGTAAACTGAGCAATAAAAAGCTAGACCAAAGGAACATATTGCATGATTACATTTATATAAGAGTCCCCCAAATGCAAATTAATCTATAGCGCCAGAATGCAGGTCAGGATTGCTAGGGGATGAGGCAGAGAGAGGCAGGAAGGAGGAATGACGAGGGGGCAGAAGGGAACTTGTAGGGATGATGGGAACCTATCGTGATTGTGATGATGGTTTCACAAGCATACGCATTTGTTGAAACTTAACAGATTGTGTACTTTCATGTACTGTTTAATGTACATTGTATCTCAATAAAACTATTGGAGAAAAAGAAAAAAAAAGAAAAAATGATTAGATATTGAATTTGTTTCAGCACTGAAGACCCTGTTGAGGGCATGAATAATCATGTTGGCTGTGTTAGGTAGATAGCAAGAGATCTCTGAGACTCTTCTAAGGGATGAAGTGGGTGCACTGCCTTGCACTACCTGGAGTGACTGCCACAAATGGGAGGAAGGACAAGAGTGGTCCCTGTTTTGATGCTGCCCCACCTTAATCCTATCCTAAGCAACTTCTATAGCTGGGGAAATGAGGTATAGTCAGGCAGTCCAGTAGAATTCAGAAAGTCATCTAGAGTAACCTATTGCTAATATCCTATTGGTAACATTCTGTGAAAGTGGTTCCACAGGTGGGCCCAATCCCAACAGTATAAAACAGTACACCAGGCCTTTTTTTGTCATAACAAGAATGCCTGTTTGTTTTCTTTCATAAATGTATCTTGCTCTATAAACCTATATCTTGCTCGTCGTCTCTAAACTTATCTTTCCCTTCCTCACTAAACTTTGTTTCATGCTTACCTTGCTTTTGGTGGGTTCTCATCATTCTTTGTGCCATGAGTCCCCTTCTGAGTCCCCTGGGACACGACGCTGAGGAGGAAGCCTCCCCTAATGATACTCCAAGAAATATTCTGCATTTACATTTCTGTCTTGTGGCAAAATGGTGACCTCCTTAAGCCATTGAGACTATTGGCACTCAGAATAATGACATCAGACTTTCCTAAACCTGCAAACCCCCAAAATCATCCAGGGTATTGCTTAAAATGAGACTCCTAAGCCTCGTCCAAATATATTAAGCCAATTCTCTAGGAGAAAGATGTAAGTATCCATTCCATTAACAAGTATCTTGGATGGTTCTTCCTACTGGCAAAAGTTGGGAAATTATAGCAATTCAACACCTTGGGAGTATAGATAAGCCATAGGCTGGAAATGATAATTTATGGGCTCAAGTGCAACTGAAATTTCATGCTTTATTGCCAGGTACCCTTTACAGACAGAAACTTCATAAGGACTGAGGTTCAAGGTCACAATAGTGGGTTGCTAGTAGAATCAGTTCTCAGAACCCAGGTCTCCTAGGCCCTAGCTCAGGGATTTGCCTCTTTATTGTGGTATCCTGAGCTCCTCAGAATGAGGCCAGCTGTGCAACAGATGAGACATCCTAGAAAGGCAGGGATCTGCCATCAGAAACTTTGGACAGTAAGGGCTGGCCCTGGACCCTCAGTTTACTGGGCAGTAAGCCCACGAGAGTCCTCAGCAGAGCAGCTATGGCCACATTGACAACAACAGATATGGGTGGGAGCAGGAATGATTGGAGCTGGACATGAAGGTAAGCCAGCAGGGGTCAGCTGGGGGCGGCCGGGTATTCAGGTTTTTCCTGACAACTCTCACCTGCCATTTGGCCTTGCTCCTAGCATCTCTGAGGCAGCCAGCTCCATGCCTATGCCTCTTCCAAGGGAAGGGGGCTCCACTGTACAGCCACTTTGGCCCTCCTTTCACTCAGGTCTTGAAGCTAACTGTCATGTCTTAGTCTGCTGTGTGACCACTTCCATGATTGCAGCAGTGGCAGTGTCTTGAGCAACTGGCTGGTGATGCTGGAGGGTCCTCCAGCTGTGGTACCTGCACAGTGGGGTGGGGGCACGAGGGAGGAGGGTAGTGCAGAGGGGCATGATTACTCTATTCCAGGGTATTCTTTTGTGTATGGATAGCTTCATTGCTTTCTAGAGTTAAACTTTTAACACATAAGCATAAATAAAAGACAGTTAGGCATTGGGAGGGGAGCCTGTAATTCCACCTACTCATGAAACTGAGGCAAAAGGATCACGTGAGCCCAAGAGTTTGAGGTTTCTGTAAACTACAACACTACAACACTCTACCCTGGGTGACAGAGTGAGAATGTGTCTCAAAAAAAAAAAAAATTAAAAACATTTATATAGATGTGAAATTACTACCCATCTTTAATGTGCACCTTATTCTTCCCTCAAAAATTTGGGCAAAAAGATATTCATTATACATGGAAAATTATAGTATTTAAAAATTAGTAAGTGAAAAACCTTACAAATTTATAAGACCTACTTCTGACTGTGTATCTATATACCATGGTTTCCATATTCTTTTGAGTAATTTGAAATCTCAAAGTAGATTAAATACTAGATAATCATAAAATATTTGAGTAATTTCTAGAGACATAAATTAAAATTCAGGAGTTTATAATCAACTATATTCCAAGATTTACCTTTTAAACAAAAGGCCATAGAATGAACTGAAATTTTATGATTTTTTTTTATTTAAACTGATTACTGATTTTCTTTTTTCTTTCCTTTCTTTCTTTCTTTCTTTTTTTTTTTTTTTTTGGCTTCTTTTCCAGAGTCAAGACAAATATCAGGTAATAGCAAAGTTTATTTGATATCTTCAGAATTTAAAAACAATTCCATAGCCAACACCCTGCTCCTAAAACTACAAACATCCTTCTTCTGGGCCCAGATGCTGTCTTGGAAGGGAGTGGCACGTGAGATTGTAGGCGCCAGTTTTCAGAGATGTAATTTGCTCAAACCCTTCAGCTGAAGAACAGACGCACAGATGTCGAAATAAGCTGGCACAAGGAAGAACATTAACTCTTTGGGTCACATGGTCAAAGGATCTATCCTAATCATAATGTATTTCACGTTTCCCTTAGACTCAAAGAAAATTACAGAAAGGGTATCAAGATACCTGATGACAGAGCTTCCTAGGTATAGCTGTTCTCAGTTCTAGAGTTTATATAAATAGACATGCAGAAAGAAATTTGTTTTGAAACTTAGAATAAATTATTAAGGTGACTACAAAAAATATTGCTGTACAACAAAATTGTCTAAATTCCTTAAATGTGTAACAATGTTTTAAATAACAAATTTCCATAAGTCTATAAGTAAACCTAAGATTGCACTATCTCAACACATATAGATACAGTAATTTTATAACCTTGCTTCTGGCATTTGGCTTTTCGGTGCTACATTGTGAAAGTTAACAAGTGTCTGCCCAGCTCCATTCCCAGGTGGCCTAGAATATTTGATTGGCTATAAGTCTTTTGACTTTAAGTATTTTGGCCATAAATTTCCTGTTAAGGGATAGCATGGAAATGAGGCAAGTTGGTATACTACCCCAGCAATATTGGGATAAAATAAAGTTTGCCTATCAATGCTGCCTCTAGCAAATCTTGGACAAAAGGGGGAAAATATAACCAGGACCCCCCACCTTGGTCAAGGGAAGAAAATAAACAAACCAGGGAGGGCGGACATAACTACCAGTGTGTTCAAAAAGTTAAGAGCAATAAACCAAATAATGGGAGCTGTTCTTCTCCTTAATACTTCATCTAGAAATTTTGCCTAGTTTGTATCAATGCATTTAAAAGAGATTTTCTTTTGCATTCCTCTTGCTCTTGAATCCCAAGAACTATTTGTTTTTTATTTAAAAAAAATGACTACTTCCAGACATATATAAGCCTTTTAATTTGTTCGTTCAAGAAAGACAAAGAATTGGACTCAGGGTACTGGCACAAACTTGGGGAATCATAAGCAACCTGTTTCTTATATACCTAAACAATTGGGTATTGTAACAAAAAGATGGCTCATTTGTGGTGAAGTGGTGGCTGATATTTATGATAATTTACAGGAATCTGAAAAGTGTAGGCTTAACAACTGACTGTTTTCACCACACATTATGTATTACTCCTACTAAAACAAAAAGTTAATCACCAGAGTTAATATAACTCCCAAGGTAGTGTCCACTTTAAGTCTGGCTACCTTGCTGTCTATGAAATCTTTTTCCCCATTCTATAATTTCATTCAGAGTATTGACTACTTGTCCCCTAGTCTCCCAGATTTGACTGAGCCCCTGTTGGACCCAGATGAGGAGCTCTTTATGGATGTAACCAGTCATATGGAACAAGGACAATACAAAGCTGGGTATGCTATGGTTACTAGCCAACACATAATTGAGTATAAGCCCTACTCTCCCAACACTGGACCAGAAGAATAAATTAATTGCACTAAGTGGATTGATTCTCAGTATGCCTTTATGGTGGCATATGCTCATAAATTTATTTGGAAGAAAAAAGGGTACCTTACCTCTAAAAACAAGAAAATTGTATATGAATCACAAATTCCTAATTTACTAAAAGCCATTTTCACTGCTTTGGGAGGTAGCAATCATGCACTTCTGGTGACATCAGAGAACTGCCTATGATAGATTTGTGAGCCCAAAGAGTAGCCTGGCAACTGTCTAACCAATTGGCCTTAATTCCTTCTCTCCAATTGGATAGCCAGGCAATCCCTATTTGTACAACATCATCAAATGTTTTGCAATGTCTGGGAAGCTGATGACACATCAGCTCCCAGAGGGACAGACAAGCAGGAGAAAATCTTATTGGCACACCTACTGAGTATATTTTTGTCTGTGGGGTCAGTGGAGAAATAAAAAACAACCCATGAGCCTATGATGGTCTAAATATCTGGACAATGGTGGAGACTTGCTTGTTGGAAATCCTTACCACCAACTGTTAGTACATAACAGGTCAAAGTCGCTGGTTATACCAGCTCCCTAAAACTGTTTTCATGAATGAATAGGAAAATTTGGGATGAAAACTCTGGGGGACACTGGAGCAATATCCCCTTCCCCTGGGGAAGGACACTTCTTTTGATATGTTTTGTTACTTTGTTGGGGAGAAGGTGGCACATGAACAAAATGTACTAAAAACTTGTGGTTATAGGCTCAACACTTCAGTTCTTCCTTATAACCCCAAGTACATTGCATTCAGCAGGAAGCAGCCAGATATATTCACATCCTGATTTCCCCAAGACTGAGAAAGGAACTATAAAGGAGGAGACAATTGTAACCTGCTCCTTGAACAAATTTCAAATGACCCCTATACTATTTGTAGAATCCTCTCCCTTTTAACTAACTACTTGACATTTTGAGTTCTTTTCCAGAAATGTTAATTTTTCTTCAGGACAAAAGAGTTGAAACTTGGAAGGCCCCTGGGCAAACTTCTTACTGCCAGCAGCCACCAACCCTCTTGACTTTCCTAAGACACAGCGCCCCTCCTTAAAAAGCCCATTATCTCCAAGAGTTGAAGGAAGTAAATTTAAGGGTGAGTCTGGGCAGTTATATGCTGAAAATGGGCAAAATTTAAAGCATGTGTAGACTTTTTAGACTCACTGATAAATTAGATGTGGATGAGAATGGGGACAAGGAAAACGAGAGGTTTGGGGTTTTGAGTTTTGAGTTTGGGCACCCAGGGACACCAGTGACATTGAAAAGGTTATAAGGTCAATGTCTGGATAATGATTTATTATAGGAAATAAGGCAGGTTCTGTTTATTATGGGAAATATGACAGAATCTTTTATGTCATGTTATAGTTTAATAGTACATTAAAATTAACATCATCTCTGAGACAAAATATAAACAGGATTTAGTGATGGTACAATAAGAGGGTAAAGTCTTTCTCCGTTTCCATAACCTCCAGGCTAAGCCAAACTCCAACTGTCCATTACCCTTATCTTCCTTGTAAACCACATATTGTTACATTATCAGACAACAGATATGTACTAAGTACTCTTAAACACTCTTAAGATGTTTTGAACTTACTAAAACACCAGTCCTTCAGTAATTTTATTATAGTGAGCTAGAGTACAATAATCAGATACTTGATTCATCCAGTCATAAGGTCCTTTGTTATCATAAGCAAAGTCATAGGCTTCAGGTGCACTACACCTCAAATAGCGTGGCTTTCTTTTAAAACATCCTTTTATTTTATCAGAATTCAATAATCACTGCTCTTCACTCCTACTTCTCACCACTAAATTATGAGGCTTCTTCTTAAATCAATGTGTTTCATAGACATGAATAACAAATCACTATTAAAAAATGGAAGATTTTTTTCCTACATATTCTGGCTTTAAATGCTTAGATTTTGATTCATAAAATCGTGATTTTGAATGTTTTAATTACTTTAGATTTTCATTCATTCAGAAGTTCACACACAGAGAGAACAAAAGAGAGAAATATTGTATCGTAGAACTGCAAAGTGATTGAGTTTAGAAAAAGTCAGAAATCTAAAGCATTACATGATCATTTCTCTGGTGTTTGACTAAGATCAAGTATAAAAGTATTGCATGGAATAGTATGTAGTTGGTTCTCTGTATCTAGGGGCTCCCCATGAAGGGTCAGCAAACTGTGAATTGAAGAAAATAAAAATAGAAAATTATAAGACAACAATAAAATATATACCAATTTTAAAAGCAACATAGAGTAATAACTACATACATACCATTTGCATTGCATTCCATAAAGAAAATCTAGAGATAATTTAAACTGTGTGGGAGGATCTAGCTGCATGCAAATGCTGTGCCATTTTATGTAAGGGACTAAAACATTCATGAATTTTGGTATCTGTGGGATTCCTGCAACTACTAGAGATTTCATTGGACATTCAGCACAAAGAACAAAAATTGTATTAAATTTAAAAGGTAACTCTCAAATCTCTTAGTCAATATCAGCACAAAGTTTTTTTCCCTTTATGTTGCATCTAATCAGTATTTCTTTTTTTGACAATCCAATCATTTAGTTTCTTTACATTTAGGTATTTATCTCAAATCTATTTTAAATTATTCAACATTTCTTACATAATAAATACAAATTTTTACAGCCAATATAATAAATGTCCATCTGAACAGATGGCTTCTCTCCATGATTTGCACCGTACTCTGTGATTCATGGGTTATATGCTCTAGAGGAAAGAGCTTTTTACAAATACTGGATTGACATCATAATTATACTTACTTTGAAGAAAGGCTGATATTGTGGAGGTAAAAGGCAGCTAAGACAACTGATAAAGCAGGAGATGAAGCGATCTCATCTTAAACATTGGGGTGAGCTTACTGAGTAAAGAATCAAGTAGAGTCAGAGACACCATATACATTATTCTCTTTATCTCTTTTAAAAGGGCATTTGGTTAAATTCATATCATTTGCTTTCTTGTAATTTTTGTGTCCCTTTTCCTCCAAATCAAGCTATTGCATATTATAACAATGTATTGTAATCTATTATTAAAATACCCATCACGCTTAGAGAGTAGAATATGGAAAAAATAAAAGAGACTGTTTAGAGCGCTAATGAAAATATAAGCACAGACAGATGTGGAGCATGAGTCAAGGAAGCTGTAAAACTCCTCAGACTTAAGAATTGATGTGGGTGTTTGTGGACATCCACTTCCTGTAGCATATGAGAAACAATATATAGAAAGACAAAGACATTTTTAGTCCATGTTCCAAAAAGGGGAGCGTCGTGGGTTTATTATATCACTCTTCCCTTCCTTTCCCTTTCATGTTGTGCTTTGCATGCTCATTGGATATTGATTTGTTCATCCCATTACGGTCTTACACTGATGTTTGGGAATGAGTTAGAGTAATGTTCAATCTACTTGTAAAAAAAAAATGTGGCATGTGAACAAATACTTCTTACGTAAATGTGAAAAGTGGGAACGGCTTTGAGGATGGGAAATTGGGGATCATTTATCCAACTGAGTTGTCTCTAGTTCTGACAAGAGAATGAGTGATTACATAATATCAAGGGATAAGTAAAATTACTGCCGTGAAGAATCACTCTATAATCTTATGGCAATATTTCCCCTGAAATATGACTCCTCTAAAATTATCTTTGTTTAAGAAATAAAACTATTTATGTATGAAAAGATGGGCCTTGGATTAGAACTAAGAACTCCTGAGAGAGGTCAAAACTATAAGAGGGCTAGTTTCCTCTCTGAACCAACAATAACAATAACAGCAAAGTTGAGATATCTTTCTTTTCTCTTTTTTAATTGTTTTTCTTTTTTCTTTAGCCTGACAATGTTAGATGAGAAAAAGGGGTAGAGGGACAGAGTAATTGAGAAATATAAAGAGATTAGTGCTCAAATTCTGTCCTTTAGAAACTGGGATGTAGGTATTCAGGTTTAAGTTATTTGTGTTCCTTTAAGCTGTAGATTTAAAAACTGAGTGACAGTGACCTACATGTACAAAGGCCATAAGCAAATATAGTTGTTCCTCAGTATATATGAGAGATTGGGTCCAGTACCCTTCCCTAGATACCAAAATCCACATGGGCTCAAGTTCCTTACACAAAATGATGTAATATTTGCATATAACCTATGTATATCTTTCTGTTTACTTTAAGTCATCTCTAGATTTTTTATAGTTCCTAATACAATGTCAATGCTGTGTAAATAGTTATTATATTCCATTGTTTAGAGACTAAAAACAAGGAAGAAAGGTCTACACATGTTCAGTAGAGCAGAAATAATCCACTTTTTTTTTCTTTCTTTTTGAGACAGTCTCATTATGTCACCCTGAGTAGAGTGCCATGCCATTATAGCTCACAGTAACCTCAAACTCTTGGGCTTAAGAGATTCTCTTGCCTCAGCCTTCCAAGGAGTTGGGACTACAGGCACCTGCTACAACACCTAGCTGGCTGGGGCTGGGTTCAAACCTGCCACACTCAATGTTTGTGGCCGGCATGCTGTTGACTGAGCTATGGGCACTTGGGCGCTGACGAAATCATCCACTTTTATTCCAAATATTTTTCAACCCATAAATGCAGAATCTGTGGATACAGAAGGCCAACTGTACTTTATTTTATGTGAGAAAAGCAAAGGTCCTGGGATAAAAAGAGCAGTTGTAAGACAAGATTTCCATATACCTAAGAAAAACCAGTAGAAATCTCCTGGGAATTTACACTGTATTTTTTACAGGGTATGGTACTGAGTATGAATTTACACTCTTCACATATTAAAGGGTGAAGTCCATCCAGCTTCCAATCGACATTATTATTTTTCTCTTGCCCTTTAAAAGACTCATTTAGGTCACATCTCTACCCTCTCTAAAATGAAAGTGTTGATGTAAGCAGTTACTTACCACTTGGGTTGTTATTAGTGTTCCTCTAAACACCATTTCTTGTATATTTTTTTTACTAAACTTTGCAAGCAGTAGAACACACAGTGTCTACTTAACCACCACTCTACATTGTCCTTCATTACATAGTTTGACACCATTTTAACAGCTCTCACTAAAGTAAGCAATAGTGCCCTAATCACTAATATGACACCTGTATTAAACCTCACTGCCCATGGCTCTGAAACTCTGCATAAAGTGAAAGACAGACACAAAGTTTAGCTTCCATTGATCACTATAATCTGGTCCCAAACCGTTTTACTTCGGATTGGTCCTCTACAAGAATAATCTGTTCCAGACACATTTTATGCTCACTATTGGCCAAATAAATGCTTCCATTCCTTTGCTGTGTATACATTTTTTCTTTCATTGCCTCCCTTTTACCAACATCCCCATCAAATATATTCTCTTTACCCCAGACATACAAATTTTCTCTGACCTTTTAGATGTACGTCCAAAACCTTTTATGTAATATTTACATTAATGTCATCTCTAAAGCTAAAATACTAATATTCTAACTAAAGATATTTCTTTGTATTTAGCCCATGAAAATGATATTTATTCATAAATATTGATAAATTTCATAACCATTTTGGGTAACTTTAATGTCAGTGGTCTTGATGGAGTTTAGAAGAACTGTTATTTATTTTAATCTCATCAACGATGGAACACTTATCTGAAACTTTGGCCCAAAAATAGGAAAGAATTTTAAATTTTTAAAAAATTCAGTTCATCCAAGGTTCCCTCCAAAAAATGAACTACCAGAGACAAGGATAAATATCCCAAATATTTATAAATTTAAGAAAATTTTTAAAATATCGTGAACTCAGTATATGCTAATGAAGAAATATAAATTGTTCCTTTTTTTACTTTTAAAGACATTTCTCACTGAAATACAGAATTTTTGTAAATATTTTTATAATGTTTAATAGTTCTATGTTTACAAAAGTGTTTAGAATCACAGCCTACTGTTCATAGACAATATTTAACCTTTCCATGTTATCTTTACCACTTCAAAAGTCCCCATTGCTTTGATGTTGTCGGAGTGTTTTGATATCTAAGAAGACATTTAACTTCCTGGAAAAAACAAACAAACAAACAAAAAACAAAAAATAAAATCTAGCAAATTGCTCGATGTTAAATGGGAAAAAAAAGTATCAGAGAACATGACAGATGGATATATAAAAAAGACTCTCCTGGAATCCCTAGACTTATGACATTTGAAATATTGGCTAATTGGGCTATAAATTAAATCATCAGTAAAATTATATGAAATGAAAATTCTAAGAAGCCAGCTTCGCGTAATCATTCTGTCATATATGAGATCATACTGAACTCATTGCAAATGAAATATGATCTTCCACAAACCTTCATTACTGATTTTTTCATTTAATATCATTTAATCCTCATTTGCTATTATCATAATGTTTTTCTCTGATTAAATGTCAAATCTATAAGCAAACATAAATGTCTTAAAATGTTCTCCTTTTAGAAATGTCAGTTTGCTTATCTGAGTCAGTGCATTTTGATTCTTTAAATTTTGAGTCCAAAGGAAATATACATACTAAGTTTTACGAAGATTCATGAATGAAGTTTCTATATGATGAAGAAATAAAAATTACATGTATTTTTGTTTTTAATCGTAATTTGTTCAAATAGCATTTTATAAAACATTTTCTTCTGGAGATAATTCTGTCTTCACTTTAACGGATTATGCAATCCTCCCAATATTTCCTTTGGCTGATTAGAACATGAAATACCGAAATAATAAATGTGCTATGGAATCAATCATAATAAAAGGAAACCAATAGCCTAAAATATTAAATATACCTAGCAATTTGAACTGTGTAATATAATCCAAGTTCTTGTAGCAGTCATTCATTTTGTTCTAGTTTTATCTTTATACTTTAATATTCATATGTACAAATTAACAAATACTAATTATTAGCACATTCATAAATTATTAATTATTAGCACATTCATAAGAGATCTCTGTTTACTCTCATGTAAGCAAGTGACATTCTTGAAAACTGTACTATTTATGTTAAAAGTCTGTCTGCATTTTTATTTTTTCCTCTTCATTTTTATCACTTTATACTTTGAGCGGTAAAAAATGTACTTCAGGCACAGCCTAGACAAAAATGATTTTCCTTGAGAAACACATTTTTTAAAAAGGAAATTTATAGCCACTTTTGTTGTAGCTAAAGCTTTGACTTATGCAATTTAAAAGTTTACGTTTCACCTTTGTATTGCTAAATAACAACTCTACTTAAAGAACAAATGAGTAGTATGCTATTTACTGGAGAAAATTGCACAAAAAACTACTGTTGATTTTCTGTTCTTTCAGTGTCTATGACCTTGGTCAAACCACAGAGAAATTCAGCAGCTTACCCTTTAAAGAAAGGAAGCACCCTACCCCTTGTCTGACTTATGCCTACACTAAGTGGAAGGATACAGTTATGAAAGATGGGCCGTCATTCATCTTGGGAACATGTCTCTAGACCTTCCACTTCACAACTCTCCTTTCTCTATCGCTGTCCCTAAAAAACATTATTTTTGGAGTACAAACATTGAGGTGTTCTGTTTACCCTGGTTCACATTACCACCTTGTCATTCACTTTGGAAACTGCATTGATTCTCTCATGCCTATGGCAAAAAAAACTTAAAATCCTCAAGTAATGATTTTCTCAATGATTAACAAAATGCCTTGCATCCTTTCATAAAGATTTATGTGTTCTCTCAAGCTACAATCAAATTTGCTAGATAAAGTGGCTCATCTTGGGAGAGATGCCTTTTTTATAGTCATTAAATTTTTATTTCTAGGCAATAAGTTCAATATTTCTTTTAATCTGCAAGTATCTACTGGGAAGATACTAGATGTTTGGACCTATGAAGTCATTAAAAAAGATACAAAGATATTTAAGATGCTCCCTATAGCTTAAAACCTAGTTGGTAAAACGAGATTTAAATACATAAAGCCATTGTATGACAGGGTAAATAATTTCTGAGCTATCACAGACATGGTTAGACTTGAGCTGGGCTCATAAATAAATACAATCTGCATGAAGAATCAGGAAGAGGAAAGCATTCTAAACATCGAGGATAGCAAAGTGCGCTTAGTGTAGGATGAGGGCAATAAAAGAAGAGAAGTTGTCTGGCTGGAGCTGGTACTGGGAGAATAGACAGGAGTCGGCAAAAAAAATCTAAGCTAGTTGCATAGATTTTTTATTTTATTTTATTATTATTTTTTGGTTTTATTATTTTTATTATTTTTTTACATTTTATTGTCTTTATTATTAAATCATAGCTGTGTACAATAGTGCAATCAAGGGGTACAATGTGCTGGTTTCATATACAATCTTAACTATTTTCATCAAACTGATTTCCTTTTCCTATTTTAAATACTGCATTATTTGAAAGTAACTAGACTTTCTGATGATAGTCTATACTCCTTATTCTAAAGTATTTGTCCCACATTATATCACACATAGTACCCTTTAGTTCAAAAGTTTCCCTTTATTTCTTTCATTTCCTTTTCTCTTTCTTTTTGAGACAGAGTTTTACACCATTGCCCAGGATAGAGAGCTGTGAGCAGTTGTTTCACTATCATTCACTGCACCCTCAAACTCCTTCCCTCACCCTCCTGAGCGTCTGGGACTACACGTGCTCACCACCACACCTGGCTTTTATTTGCTAATGTTTTTACAGACAGTGTCTCATAGTTGCCCAGCTGGTCTCCAACTCTTGCTCTAGAGCAATCCTCCTGCCTTAGCCTCTCAAACTGCTAGGATTACAGGGATAAGCCACCATGCCCATCCTCCCAGCCTCTCTTTATTTCTTATTGCATCTTTGTTTTAGATACTTCAGTTATGTATTCTTTCTTATTAATTGGCTGGCTTTGCAGGCTCTCAGGTAGAAAGGTACCAAACTAAAGTCATTTTTGATTCTATCCATGATCTCTTTTCTCTTCCTAGCTTTGCAACATAGAGAATTACATCCCCATATCACTCAAACCAGAAGTCAAGAAGTCTGTGTATTATGAGTCCTAACTTTGTTTAATTAAATTTTTATTGTTTTCTGATTCTCCCCATCCTACTTGCTAAATATTTTCCAGAGTTTTCCCATGCTTTCATTGGTATGTTTGTGTACTTAACCTAATAGCTTTTAATCTTCATCAACTGTGACCAGAATTCTGCAAAGTCTAATAGTGAACTATTAAAACTCTTCAGCTACTATGTTTTATTTTTGTAATAAAACAAATCTTTCCGTATAGGATTCAAACCCTTTCCAGGAATCCTATACAACTTCCTCTCCCAGAGCTCCCCTCTTCCTTTCTTTGGACCAATCATTTAGAATTCATACACATGTGTACATAATGTATTCTTTACAAATCTTTGAATTTACTCATGCCACCACTATATCGTAGAACTTAATTCCTCTTCTTTTTTCAACTTACAACTAACTTCTGGTCCTTCAGGACTGCTCAAATATCTATCCTTTCCAAGCCTTTTGTGAAAATGCCAGCCTGAGTTGAGTTTATTTATTTTGTTTATTTATTTTATTACAGGATATACCTTGTATGGCACTGTGCCAAGCTAAAATTATTGATTGACTTATTTTATTTACCCATATTCTACAAGCTTGAATTCAAAGATTCATCTCATCCTTTGCTTCCGGTAGAAGCATGGGGTCTGCCTGGCTCATAACAATGTTCAAAATTTGTTTCCTAAATAAGAAAGGCTTATCATTTCCCTGATATTTCCATTAGAAGAAAAAGGTATGGTATTCAATCAGAAAGAAAAAAAAAAAACTGATGATCAACATTAGTTGACTCTGGGTTATTGGTCAAGCCATGCTATAAGGGTTTAAAGAAAATCTAGAAAGGTTAGAAACTTTATATACTAATCCAATGTAAAGCTAATCAAAAAGAGCAAATTCTTTGTTTCCAGAGAAGTTCAAGCAAAAGTTTACTAACTGCTTGGTTTTAGAAAGATAATTCATGCTTCATACAATATTTATATTCTATTTTTATACTTCACCTCTCCAGATATGATATCTCAATCAAATTCAACAAATATTTTGAGCTCTATCATGTGTCAGAAAACATGTTACTTTATGAAATGCCCGACATACCTATGAAGTTATCTAATTCCAGATACAATATTTTAGTTGCAAGGTTGGAAGGTCATAGAAGTCTAAAAGAAAGAATGTTAACAAAGACATCTTAAAGTACTGATTCACAAATGCCAAATAAAAATAAAGAAAAACAGCATGAAAATCATTACCTTTAGGGAGAAATAATAAAAAAATTTATATCAAACTATACAAAGCATGTGCAGGTAGATTTTTTAAGGATCTCTTTAGATAGTTTGATGTGAATATGAAATAAAAACTTGGAAGTAAGAGAATAGTGCTAGAACAGTAATGCTGACATGCTAATTTTGAGGCAGCAGCTTTGAACCCAGGAATCAATTAGGCAAAACCTACCCATGCTCACGATGGAAAAAACAAACCATTTGCAATTTAAACTACTTTGTATTTTCATCATTTTCATGAATATTCCTCTTTTGTCAGATTTGGGCATGGGGTGCAAAGGTACAGAAGGAAAAAAGCTTTTGCTCTTTTATTAGAGGAGCAGTTAAACTTAGGATATTTTTCTTTTCTTCTTTCTTTCTTTCTTTCTTTTTTTTTTTTTTGAGACAGATGATAGTTATTCCTAACACTGTATAGCCTGCCTCATCAGACGGTAATCAAAAAGCCCTTTTGAATAAGTATATTGTTCTAATTTGTGTTCATAAACCTGGGATTGTTGATTTCATACTCTTAGTGCAAATAGCAACTGTTTTCTAACATAATCAATGAGGTAATTGATAGTTTCTCAATATTGATTGGCATTTGCTTGTGAGACTAGTGTACACAAATACTCAGGCAATCATTAATTGATTTACCCATTTCAGAATCAAACAGATTTCTCTTGAATTATTCATAAGAAAAACACAATTTAAACAAAGGAAATTAAAGATGAAAAAGCAATAGCATAGCCACATACACATGATATTCCATTTTAATATTGACCTCAAAGTAATTTCTCCTTATATATGACACTCATAATGACAATTTTATACTCCACTTCCACTTAAAGGACAAAAGACATATTTTTTCTTTAAGTGAATATTTCAGCAGGTCAAAGAGATATGTTTATAAAATATTGGCTATAAATTTACCTATTTATTAATTAATCAAACAGGAATCGTCTTGATCACACAGAAATTTCCAAGTCCCAATTAGGTACAAAGTGAGGTACATTAAAATGCTAAATTATTTCTCCAAACTGGCAAATTCTTTAACAATTAGAAGAAAATAAGAGAACAATTTTTTTGTTGTTTTTAATCCATACACTTTCACTAATTTTCATTTGCCACATCCATACAATTTATTGTGTTACCAATTATTATTAAGAATTGTAAGATTGGCTTACATCTTTATTAAGATTGACTTGAAAAACTAGGCATGACAAAGGTCTTATGTTAGTCCACTTCATTCATTTTCCCAAACAATAGCTAATATACATTGAACTGCAAAAATGAAAGGAAATTATAGGCCTGTCTAAAAATGAAATTATGCCATTGCATGTGGTTCCTTTAATCCTTTTATTTCTCTAATTGTGTTTCCTCTACATACTGACAGATTTGTTAAATTCAGTAATCTACAAATTGTTTCTCTAGTTATTTCTACAGTGGCCAACTTTTTTTCTTTTTAATTTTTCAATATTCTTTTTATTTTCAAGCTGACCTTTCAGTCACAGTATTCTTCCAAATGAGTTTCAGGTTTGAGCCTACAATCACTTAATAGGCCTAAAAATGCACAAGAAAGTAACTTTTGCCCACATGCAACTAAATGCTAGGTAGCCCCTGGAATTCCCATTGCCAAGAGGACAAATTAGACACTCATTCGCACCTGTAACTGGACACCTGTAGGCTCAATTAGACACACGTAGTTTTGCCTGGACAATACCTATCTGTCACAAAATAGCCAACTTAGAGTATTAGGCTAAGAATAGGTGCTTGGCCTTTTAGAATGTCCCTGAAGAACTTAGCTCTGGAATGTTTTCTTATAGTTAGACCTTATCTGCTCTCAGGCAAAGTTCTCCAAACATTTCTACAATGTAATATTTAGTTCTGTGTTTTCTCTTTTCTCACATTTCAGCTCTCACACAGAGTTGAAATAGCCTATGATTCTAATCTCTGAGAATTGTTGCATCTGACTATCAGTGTTCTGCAGAATTATGCATGTCAGCCTTGAACACAAACCGACTTGCGATTACAAACGCTTGCTCAGGTAACACACGGATTTTGTAAACATAATGTGTTTTCCTGGAAAATTTACATATTCTTGAGACACCATTTTGATTTCAAGGAGAAAGCTAAAGGAAGACAGCGTTAATGGATTATGTTCGTATTTCTTTATTAGATTTGAGTATGTTTTCACTAAATTCATGTGTAGAACACCTTTTTCTTGTTACTGGGGTGACAGTCTCTTGTTTTGAACACTTAAAAAGAAAGCTGATGATTTGTGCTTTTCACCATCGTGTCTGGAGTAATAAGATAAAAGTATGAGTTCTAAGATGGTGAAATAATTTCTTTGTGCTTTTCAATAATGAAGACATAATGGTACCATAAGGCAGAAAAAGAAAAACTGTCTATGCAATCAAATTAGGCAAGGTGTGTTGGAGAATTATCAAAACTGGAAACTAGGCAAAGGGATTACTTTATAAACCTCATGAGAATCTCTAAGTATGTCTCTTTGTTTCTCTCATTATTTTCTATTGATTGGGATATTTTACTTCTCTCTGAGAAAGCTGTTGACTTTAGAAAACTAATAGCAATGCAAATAATCTGCTCCAATTTTATTCGGTAAAGATGAAAAGATTAATTGAATAATACAACCCCAGGGTTTATACTTTTATTAATTTGTAGAAAAGAACCAACTTTTTTTTTTTTCCTATATTAACCATTCTATTCAAACTTTCTTCTTCCAGTGAATTTTGAACTAACTCATGTTTGGGCAAAGATACCCAACAGAATGGAATATGAACAAAGCTTGGAGAATCCCTTATATAATCCATGGGTTTGACAAAAAACTATAATGTAGAAATTTATCTAGTATAGACATAGAGATAGAAATATCTGGCCAAGTTTCAAGGTACCTGTCACCTGAAATGTCAGGGCTCCAGGCCGCTGTCTGTGTCCTCACTTCCTGGAATGCTCTAGGCCAAATAATGACCAGACACCTCAAAGTAAGACACGTATGAAACAAAGTTTATTAGACAGAGAACAATAGGTACAGAGCAAGATACAATTCCATAGACAGTGAATGGGCCTCCACTGTCATGACAAAAAGGCAAAGAGGCAAGGATTATGGCCATCAGTTCTGTTTTATACTGTCTGGATCAGGCCTACCTCTTGGTTGAGAGGTTACCTCAGAAACGCAGTCATACTGAACATAAGGACCTTCCATAAGCCTCTCTGGAAGCCCATGTATATTTAAGCTAATGACATGATAATTAACCTTAAGCCGGTTCTAGGTCACCTTCAAAACTCTATTGTACCTATAAGGCTTGACCACGTCTGACAGGGTCCTCTATATCATTTTTGCATTTGGCACTCTAAGTTCTGATTGGTAGATTTGTAGGGTGTTCCCACCTCCTTGAGTAAGAGCAATCACTGGAGACAGGATTAAGGTGAGATGGAAACGTGGGGGCTTCTGCCCTGGTCCTTTTCCCCTGGGAGAGCCAGATCTCTAGCTCTCTACCCAACAAAGCTACTCAACTTTTTCCCTTTCTCATTCTTTCATTCTCGTTTTATGCTGAGTGCTGCACAGTATAAAGGAAACCGTAGCGTCGATATTAGGTTGGCAATGTGAAGGAAGAAAATTTGATATGACTCAATCCACGTACACTGAAGTAGTACTTTTGATATGTCAGAAATCTTACATTTCTGTTGGTATTCATCTGCTTTCGATTTGTAGGCATTGTAAATTCTGAATTAAAAGATATTCTTAATTAAATTATTCTATAATCATCATTTAGGAGAGGGTATTTTAGAATAAGAATCAGAGCTAATGTTTACTAATATTAATGTCCTATCCCACAATTTATGAATAACTGTGTTGGAAATTTGTCCTGCCTCAGCCATGACAGATGCAAATTCAATAGTTGGTAGCATTTAATTGCATCCAAGATGAATATTCTGTGAAAAACTCAGATGTCAGCATTCTCCTTTAATAATAATTACACATATTAGCTCAGCGCCTGTGGCTCAAGCAGCTAAGGCGCCAGCCACATACTCCTGAGCTGGTGGTTTTGAATTTAGCCCACCTCGCCAAACGACAATGACGGCTGCAACCTAAAAATAGCCGGGTATTGTGGGCACCTGTAGTCCCAGCTACTTGGGAAGCGGAGGCAGGAGACTCACTTGAGCCCAGGAGTTGGGGGTTGCTATGAGCTGTGATGTCACAGTACTCTACCCAGGGTGACAGTTTGAGGCTCTGTCTTAAAAATAATAATAACAACAATAATAATAATAATAACACATATGACATCCAAGTTCAGTTATAGGATCCCTTCTCGTTTTGGAGAGAAGAGTGGTTTTTTGTTTTTTGATTTTTTTAACCCAGCTCAGTTCCATTTAGGAAGTACAACAGAAGAATTTCTCTTCCCAGTGACAATGAGATATAATGAATACTAATATATTTTTCTCCATCGCAATTTCTATTTCCAGTGACCAAAACAGTGTCATCCATATACTTTCTATATATTAAGTACAAAAGTTGAAAATTAGAACAATGAAATCTCAAGGAAATTCCTAACTTGTGCTTCATAAAATAGAAGCTTATAAACTGAAGATCACTGTAAATAATTGTATACTTTCTTTGTTTTCAGGGAGATCCAAAGGCAGTCAGTAAGTAAGCACTATAATAAATTGCACCACTGTCTGCTGGTAGTAGTAGTAAGTTGTTTAACAGCCTAACTAGTTCTGCAATAAACCTCATACAGCTAAGAGTCTGCTGAAGACAACTTCAGAAAGAAATCTAGCTTTCAACCACTCACTATTGCTTTTAAGTGCCTATAATGGACTCTTGGGACCCTCATAGATGCAAGAGAATTACTGAATCTATTCACTTCTCTCTCGGGAGAAACTTGATAATGAGCATGCATATCTTCATCAGCTATCATATAGCTCAATTATTTTATAATGGGTGGAATGAGATTGAGTGCCATCTATGTATACCTCTTCACATCGTAGCTCTCCCGTTAGTGCCAGATGTATCTTCAAGCAGGATCTGGTGTTAGCAAATCATTGTGGCACCTGGTTTCTGCTCTTTTTAAGTAAGGTGGCTAATTGGGTGAAATATCCCTAAAAGGAAAAAAGAAAACTAATATCTGACATTCTAAATTTCAACATTCTAAATCTCTTTCAAGTACCTTTTGACGTTTAAAAAATATACTTCTTTTCTCTTGTTAAAGAACTTTAAGGTTTCTAAAGCCTTGCAGTTTAGTGTGGGACATAACACACCCTACTTACAGCCACTCCGACATGTATAAATTACATGGGTCTAGAATAAAGATCTCTTCTTGTAAGTACCTTGAAAATCTAATGACAATCGTGCCCACAAGTCGGAAGTTGTTTCTCATATGTATTAGGAGGTCATCATTCTTTTCAGGGCTTTGCCTCCTACCATTCTTCGTGTTCTATTCTTTTATTATGCCAAGATGCTTTTGCAAAGGAAATAAACCATGCTTATGTTTATTAATACCTAAAGGTTTTTTTTTTTCTGACTTGATTCTTACACAGCTTTTGGGGTTTTTTTTTTTTTTTCAGTACATGTATTGAATTTTCCATGCACACCTATTATATTCAAGCATATTTCATCAAGCCAGGTAAGGTAACAATATTATATTTCTAGCTTTCATACTCATATATTATCTTCTCCTAGGGAATAATTAAAAAGTACAGCTAGCTAGAGGTTAAAAATTACTCAAATAAGATTATAGTGAAAGCGTTGTTGTTACTTTGTCTAGACAGCAGAGAGCAGTATAAAGCTAGCCCTATGCAAATAGACTGTGTCACCTTAGGGTGCATTAATGCAGCCAGGACATGAATCCTGGGAATGCCTTTCTATCCCTTTCTCTTCCCTATTTTAAAGGAGAGTGGCTCAGGAAGGAATTAATCCTATAAGAATGGAACTATCTTATTTTTCTCAAGAAATTGCCATCAGCATTGAATAGTATTCAATTCAGAGAACTCATCAACAGAACCTCATTTTATATTAATAAAATCTCAAGGATGACCTCTTACTTTTTCAGAGATGTTAATTCCACCTCTCAAGCCAGTCAAATTTCTGTCTAATCAAGTGGAATGTGGCCAACCTAAGTCAATCAGCATGCCATGTATATTTAACTCTGGTGGTATTTCAACACTGGAGCTTTTAGTTTAAGCTTTGAGTTTACTGGAGATTGTAGTTTTTCTTCAATGAAGTATGGTCTCATGAATGTCAAAAAACTGAAAATCCCGGATAGTTATTTTTCAAGAGCTTAATTTTTTTCTTGAATCACTAAAGGGTACTTTTAATAAAGATAAGGCACTTCAGAATTCATGTGAAGTCTTTATTTTTAATCATTCAAAACACAAAAGATGAACAGATATTGTCTTGGTTGAAATAAAATTTAAGTGTTTGATTTAAAAGCAATATCTGTAACTCTGAAGGTTTTCTATGTGGGATATGACTTAGAGTACTGATAATAACTGTTCTTTTGGACTATTCTTTGTTCTTTCTTCATTTTATACTATATCTTCTTTTTAAAATCTAAGTCTGAATTTGCTATAGGCAAATTTAAAAAGCTTCCATGTAGTGAAATATGACATCTGACAATTCTAGACCATAAGTAGACATAACCAAGTATTAAGATAAAAAAAAGCGTGAAAAAAGAAAAAAAAAAGCGTGTGTTTTAGCTGTCCTTAATGGAAATTGGTTTGAGCATAATTACCTCACCTATTTCTTAAAACTATACTATTGTCAGTTGAACTTTGTATAAGAAGTCAGTAAGTTAAGGGAAGCCCTGAGCAAGAATGCTTCTGGTAAAGGACAGTGGTGCATTTGATAGACAAGTGCAGAATTCCACTAAATCTATTTGTATTTTTTTTAAATTTTTCTGCATAGAAAACACAGGGTTAATAACAGCCCCTACTTACTTAGCACTTTTTACATGCAGTGTAATGACAGTCATGGAAAGCAGAATTCATGCCCATTTAATTCCAAGAAAAAAACCTGAAGCTCAGAGAATCAGAGCATTGCTGAAGCTGGAATTAGAATACCAGGCTATCAACTCCAAAGTCTGCTCTGAACCATCATACATGGATTATACTTCAAACATATCTTTTAAAATCCAAATTTCCCAAACAGAGAACCTAAATGGTCATGTCTTTTGTACTTAAAGACTTATTTTTTACCTAATCCATTTAACCACTTTCTATAAAGGTTCTTGTCTAAAGGAGACTGGAAGCATTACTATTTATAGTTATACTGCTAATTAGCCTTCAAATATTCGTATAGCACATCAGAATTAACAATTGTACTTGTATTTCAAATTCATGTTCTTTTGAGAGTTCAACTGATGAGCTTTCTTCTCTCCATCAACACGGTAGAGTAAAAACAGCATAGATTTTGAAGACAGATACTATTTATCCATGGGACTATTTTTGACTATTTCTAAACTATGGGATATTTGCTCTTTTGTGTGTCTTCATTGTTTCTCAGTGCAATTAGGAAATAAATACTTTATTCACAGGAATGCTATGATGAGCATTAAATGATATAATGTTAATGAGGGAGCATCTCTCCATCACAGATGCCAAAAAATATTAGTTCTTTCCTCTATCTCTTAAGTTTATGAAAGTAATTAAAACTTGAATGGATTTCCTTTCTGATAGATTTGGTATGAGATACATTGAATGGAAATTACGATGTTTTTGTAGAATTAGAAAATCTAATTCATTTTCTGTATGAATTAGACAGTGAACGGAAGATTCCTAACACTGCTCTGTATGACAAAATCATCTAAATTCTATCCATATGTCTTTCAAAATATTTTTCTTACCAGTGATTTCAAACCATTAAAGGCACTATAAATCTAAGTGGACAAAATTTTCATTTTGAGATCCCAGGCTGTGCTAGACTATTACTTGGGGTACCCCTAAGAACAATACTCTAGTATGTATGCCATTGCATTGATTCTAGGATTCGTATATGATTAGCTTTGGCCGATGGAGCACTAGTTAAGTATGACATATGCAGACCTTTTGAGAACATGGGGCAAGGTTTGCTTAAAGCACTCCTTCTTGGAATGTGCTCTAATAAGCTGCCAATGCATCTATTTAGAGAGACCCACGTGAAAGGCAGCTAGCTGAACTTCCAGATGGTGGCTAGCACCAACATGGATAGATATAGGAGAAAGAACATTCTGAATCTTTCAGTTGTCTCAGTAGCCCACATGAGAGAAGAATCATTCAATTCATAGAACAATCAGGAGTTATTATTTTTTAAATGGTGTAATGTATAACAATAGAATAGCCAACAGCATATAATGGGCCTTGAAACACTGCATGTTAAGGCTAGTTATCAAGTCTATGGTTCTGAAGAAATAGTGAGAAATAAAAAGTAAAAAGGAATATTTGTGGAAAAGAGAGCAAAATATAAAATTAATATATAACCAATAGATAAGAAAGAGTTATATATTTCAAGTAAGGCATCCTTTCTTTTTTTCCTTAGAAATAAAAGATAATACTATAAATGTGAATGTACACTTAAAAATGTCTGTAAAAATTGCTTGTTTTTATTTAATTGGTACTATCATTTACCATGTTATATATTGGTAAAATGAAGGTTAATAAAATAAGGCATGTGTCTTTAAGGAGTTTGGAAAATAAAAACTTTAGGATTCTGGTACCAAAGATCATTTGTTCCTAATTAAAAATAAATAAAAAATCTATTTTCTTTCTAATCCCATCAACCAAGTCAAAGCCTCAAAAAAATTATAAGAATAATCTCATTTTAAGGGCGGCTCCTGTGGCTCAGCGAGTAGGGCGCAGGCCCCATATACCGAAGGTGGCGGGTTCAAGCCTGGCCTCGGCTGAACTGCAAAACAAAAAAATAGCCGGGCGCTGTGGCAGGCGCCTGTAGTCCCAGCTACTC
>CAUYON010048114.1:0-85304 GCA_963573935.1 Arctocebus calabarensis
GATGCACTCAAGACAGTTATGCTAGAAACTTTAACTTCTTAGTAGTTATACCATTATACAATTTCTTAGTATTACACCATTAATACCTAACACAATCTCTTTTAGCTACTAATTATTGTATCTAATTTATAATAGGATTTCTTAAGTCTCCTGTTATGTTTAAATTGCATCAAACTTAAATTATGTTTGTTATAAAACTGACCTGCCAAGTCGAACTATTGCAAAAGATTATATAAATAAACAACATTAGTCATATATGTGCCCTGCCACACATCAACCAATTAGTAAATTGCAAAAATCAATACCTACAGATGTGTAATTAGATGTTACTTAGAAAATCTTTAAGAGTGGCAAGCTCTCTTGCTCATGTGGAGGTTTGATTCAGTGGGCAGGCAGTTGCCACTTCTCTTGCTGTTCTGTAATGATATAAGCAAAACCTCAACCCCAATGTAGCACATTACCAGATTAGCACATTATCAGGTTCCCATTCAAATATATTAAAGTTTTTTGTTTGTTTGTTTGTTTTTTTAAATAGGAAATAGGTTGTTTAAATCCCCATGCTTGTGTTTTTGCCCTTCAGCCCTGGGTTGGGTCCAAGTAATAGTTTTTCTGTTGCAAAGTTGTTCCATTCTTATCAAACTGAAAGCAGCATTCATTTGCCCAGTGGAACTCCTAGGGCCAACAACTGAGAGTTTACATTCTCCTTGTTTTCTTTGATTACCAAATGAAAAATGGCCATTGTGATTGCCATTCCTCCTCCAACACTCCTTTCTCACATGGCCTAGCTTTCTACAATTATGGCATTTAGTAGTTTTAACTGTGAGTCTATTCACCCCGTCTTCCATCTGTTTCATTTGGGTTGACATAATACTTATTAAGGTACCTCCTTGTCCATTTATTTCACATTCTTCCTCTTCTGAGGAAGAACTAGAAGAACTCTCAGAAATTTTGTGTCTTTTATTTTGCAGAAGTTTATTCAGTTTATCATGTTTTTTACTGAAGAGTGGAGGTGATAATAAGTGAGAGGACACAGGGTTTATAGTATTGTATCCTCTTAACTTTTCTTTTGTGTCTGAACCTTCTGTACTATATCATTACCCTCTTTATCAGTTTTGACTTGTTGCAACTCTGTGGTCAGAAAATTAGCCACTTTTTTTAAATGTTTGCCAAAAGGTCTCACTACTTTGTAGGAGTTCCTTTGGTTTACAAAATGAGATCTCACAATTTGACAAACAAATGTAGACACATCACTGAGATGAACAAAATGACTCCATATAGACACTACTGTTTGCCAGAGGTTACACTTAATCCAAGTGCAGCACCCCCTTTGTCTAAAAGATGCCAAAGGTCACACTTAACCCAAGCTCACCTCCCCCTGTATCTAATACTCCCTCTTGCTATTTGCTGAAGGTTTCACTTACACTGAGTGTAGTTTCCTCTTTGGGTCTGTGACCTGGTCCCAATCCTGCTGACTATGTCATTACGTTGGTGCCCACTGTGGCACCCCATCACTGCTGTATAAAAACAGCCAGGACACAGATTGAAGGTACATGCCTGCAAGAGGTAGGTTTCCCATAGGTGCAGGGAGAGCCCTGAGTAACCTTGTGACCTTTTATTGAAGCATTACACAACATGTACTAGGACTATAAGCTTAATGATCCCTACATGCTCTTACCACATGGGCTTGACTCCCAGCCTGTTGCACCCCAAATTTCCCAAGTATAATACCTGCTTGCTGACGACCAACTGATCTTATATCATTAACACAGGTAGGTGCTTGAGGGCTTTGTCTCAGGCTGCAAAACATCTCCATACCAGCTAGGAGATTATCTCACTCCCATTGCCTCCCTCAAGAACCAGTGACCATTTTATATGGCTGGTGCTTGGTCTCCTACAATCAACTTACCAAACAATTAAAACAATTACAAGATAAGGCTCAAAAACAAACCCTAGAACATCTAGACCATGAGGCTAATTGACTGAACCCCAAAACATGATTTTCTGATCTCAATTTAAGAATCTGGATTTTTGGAGCTTTATCAATTCTTTTAGTAATTTATTTTTTTTCTCAGAGTCCTGGTTACTCAAAATACAGGGTGTCTGGCAACTGGAAGCTCAGAGCTGATGTTCCAGAAAATCCTGTATGACCAGAGTCCAGAATACTACCCACCAGGAGCTGCAGACAAGCTGATTGCTATTTGTGGCTAAAAATGGAATGTTTAGCATAAAGATTGCCTGCCCACATATAAGATAAAAAATCACCAAAGTGAGTTAGGAAAGTCAAAATTTACTCACTAATTTGTAATGTATGTGTTGTAATCACAAGATGTGTTTACTTGATTTCTCCTCTTTTGTCACCACCTCTTTTACTAGTAATGATTGCTTGCGGCACCTTACTTTGAATAACTAAAATTAACTTTATTCTTTCAGCATGATTCATAGATTTTGCTAAATAAAAGAACCTTGAGAGCTCTTTGGCAGGCCTGTACTTGCTAAGTTGCATTATCTACATGCTGCTAGCAATGGTGTATTCCTGTCACAGGGCTCCATCTTTTTTTTTTACCTGAGATAACTGAGTCAGAGTCTTTCCTTATGTCAACTACTCTCAGTGTAGATTCTCGAAAAGGTAATGGGGACCCAGGCCCCCACACTTGCTCTTGAAATTGCCTGTGGTTACAATAAGCCCTTGGTCATAATTGCTGAAGATATTGATGGACAAGATCTAAGTACATTTGTTTTGAATAGGCTACAAGTTAGTATTAACACTGTAGAAGTCAAAACTCCAGGTTTTGGTGATAATAGAAAGAACCAGCTTAAAGACCTGGTTGTTTCTACTGGTGTTGCAGTGTTCAGAAAAGAGGGGTGGACCCTAAATCTTGAAGACGATCAGCCTCATGACTTAGAAAAAGTTGGAGAGGTCATTGTGACCACAGATGATATCATACTCTTGAAAGAAAAAGGTGACAAGCCTCAAATAGAAAACAGATTCAAGAAATTGTGGCCGGGCATTATGGTTCATACCTGTAATCCTAGCACTCTGGCAGGCTGAGGAGGGTGGATTGCTTAGCTCAGGAGTTTGAGAGTAAGAGTGAGAGTCCGTCTCTAAAAAATAGTTGGGCATTGTGGCAGGCACCTGTAGTCCCAGCTACTTGGGAGTCTGAGACAAGAGGATCACTTGAGCCCACAGGAGTTTTATGTTGCTGTGAGCTATGGTGCCATGGCGCTCTACTGAGGGCAACAAAGTGAGACTGTGTCTCATTTAAAAAAAAAAAAAGCATTGAACAGTTAGAGATTACAACTAGTGAATATGAAAAGGAAAAACAGAATGAACATCTGGCAAAACTTTCACATAGATTGCTGTGCTAAAGGTTGGTGGAACAAGTGATGTTGAAGTAAATTAAAAGAAAGGCAGAGCTACAGATGCCCTTAATGCTACAAGAGCTACTCTTGCAGAAGGCATTGTTCTGGGAGGGATTGTGCCCTCCTTGTTGCATTCCAGCCTTGGATTCATTAAGTCTAGCTAAGGAAAGTCAAAATATGGCTACAGAAATTATTAAAAGAACAATCAAAATTCTTGCAATGACCATGGCTAAGAATGCAGTGTTGAAGGATCTTTGATAGTTAAGAAAATTATGCAAGTTCCTCAGAAGTTGGTTATGATGCTATGATTGGAGATTTTGTGAATATGGTGGATAAAGAAATTATTGACACCACAAGGGTTGCAAGAACTGCTTTATTGGATGCTGCCATAGTGGCTTCTCTGTTAACTACAGCAGAAGTGATGGTGACAGAAATTCCTAAAGAAGAAAAGGACCCTGGAATGTGTGCAAAGGGTGGCATGGGAGGTGGAATGGGAGGTGGCAAGTTTTAATTCCTAGAATAGTGCTTTATCGTTAGTGAACTGTGATAGGAAGCTCAAAACATTGTTTCTCACCAATAACTTCACAGAAGTTAGTTGAATAAAAGGCTGGCTGATGTTTAAGAAAACCACTATGGCCATCAGTTACTGGTTTCAGTTGACAAATATAATGGTTTACTGCCATTATATAAATGGTCATTCATCGTCCATGCCTACATGTAACTTATTTTGTATTTTTTTAAATTTCAGGTTAATGTGAAAGTACAAACAACCAGGTTACAATGTTTGCATTTGTTATGTAGAGTCCCTCTTGTATTTGTGTCCCAAACCCAAGAAGTGTGCCATGTACCCTTACAATGTGCCCATTAAGTGAGAGCACACCAATCCTCCACTCTCCTCCCCCAACTTGAATTGAGTTTTTCTCTTATGTGGTCATGTATTAGATTGTTTACTGGCTTTACATTAGTATTGAGTACATTTTGATAATTGCTTTTTCCATACTTTACTAAGAAAGATGTGTTTCAGTTCCATCCAGGTTAATACAAAAGATGCAAAGTCTCCATCTTTTTATGGCTGAATAGTATTCCACGGTAGACATATACCACATTTTGTTAATCCATTCCTGGGATGATGGACATTTAGTTTTTTTCCACATCTTAAAAATTGTAAATGAGCTGTGATAAACAATCTAGTGCAAATGTCCCTATGATAAAATAATTTTTTATCCTTCTGGGGAGATGCCTAATGATGGAATTGTGAGATCAAATGAGAAGTCTAGTTTGAGTTCTTTGAGGATTCTCCATATTTCTTTCCAAAGAGGCTGTATTAGTTTGCAGTCCCACCAGCGGTATAAAGATGTTCCCTTCTCTCCACATCTACTCCAGCATCTTCAACTTTCAGACTTTGTGATGTGGGCCATTCTCACTGGGGCTAGGTGATATCTCAGGGTGGTTTTTGATAGAATCGGGTTACTGACCCACCCAGGAAGGATCCCTTTCCTGGAAAGCATATCCCTCCCTGGAAATAGTGAAAGGACCAATCCAAGCCCCCCTAACCTTGTCCCACCTACCTGCATGTAAAACTATGGACAGACCAATCCTGGCTGTCCTAACCCTTTATATCTCTGTCTGCCATAGCCCACGTGTGGATTTCTCCCTAGTCAGGAATCTCACCCCACCGACACTCCAGGTGGAATAAAAACCACTTTAATTGCATGAATTGGATCTCTGTTTTCCTTTCACTTTGCATCTCAGAATGATTTTAACCTTGGGTTCAGAACCTTTCAGTTATTATTATTATTATTATTATTGTTATTATCATTATTTTGAGACAGAGTCTCAAGCTGTCACCCTGGGTAGAAAGCCATGGCATCACAGCTCACAGCAACCTCCAATTCCTGGGCCTAAGTGATTCTCTTGCCTCAGCCTCCCAAGTAGCTGGGACTACAGGCACCTGCCACAACACCCAGCTATTTTTTGGTTATACTTCTCATCGTTTTTTGGCAGACCTGTGGTGGATTTGAACCCACCAGCTCCCGTGTATGTGGCTGGCACCCTAGTTGCTGAGCTACAGGCACTAAGCCAACATTTCAGTTTTGATTTGCACTTTTCTGATGATTAGGGATGATGAGCATTTATTTCATATGTTTGTTAGTCATTCATCTATCTTCCTCAGAGAAGGTTCTATTTATGTCTTGTGCACAGTGATAGATTGGCTTGTTTGATCTTTTTTTTGATGACTAATTTCAGTTCACTATAGATTAGAGTTATCAACCCTTCATTAGATTTGTAATGTGCACTATCTTTTTCCATTCTCAAGGCTATCTAATTGATTGACTTGTTGTGTCCTCAGCTGTGCAGAAGCTTTTCAGTTTAATTGAGTTCCATATTTTGTATTTTTTAATAAAAAGACATTTGTACATTTCTTATAATGAATGCAAGAGCCATGTACCAATGTATTGCTTTCGACTTAAATCACTGAGGCATTTTTACTATTCTTCTGTTAAAATCAGAAATTTAATGCTTGCCATCACCAGATGAAAAGTTAAGAAGCAGCCTTTCTATGGAGAGTAACAATAATTGTGTACAAATTAGAGCAATATCCAATTATGTGACAACCTCTGTAATAAAAACTTGTTAAAAGTGAAAAAAAGATTTTGGGAAGAGGAGTAAGAGGTTATTGTTGGGGCCACTGTTTTCTTCGGGGCAGTTTGACAATAGGTCAGAGGCTGATATTCTGGGCAGAAGGCTGAGCTAACAGGTATTCTTTTTGGGAGAGATAAAAATCTCTTCCAAAATAGTTGAAGGGCTAAAATCCTAAAGAGTAGAGAGGGCTAAAGAAATGAGACCAGTATTTTTCCCTGAAGTCATTTGCTAAATTATTAAACTTCACAGGAAAAGAGGCTAAGAAGAAAAATGTGGAAAACATGCAATTTTTGTCAACTTCATAGTGTTGAGGAGATAAAAATTCAAATTTTGGCTCCAACAAAGCAAAGCAGATTTAGTAGAAATCAGGCTTTCAGATGGAATTACAAAATGGCTTTATCTTAGGTCCTAGGACAAACTAGATACTATGGAATATTAGAAGAAAAAGGTACATATAATATTACAAAAAAAAGAAATTTAGGCCTAAATCAACATAGTCTCTATTGGATTAAGGAAAGAACTATGCAATGTGGGCAGAATTCCCCACCTCAATTCTGAGGTACCCAGGGAAAACACTTGCAGATGGGCGGTTGTTCCGGGTTAAGAATCCTGAGGCACCTGCTTGCCTGGTCAGGATGTCCCAGGCATTCAGAGTCAACAGATAGAAGGGATTAAACATAGTGTCTAATTGGATTAAAGTAAGAACTACCCAATGTGGAGGTAGATAGGTTGACTTGTCAGCAGAATGCCTGACCTTAATTCTGAGGTAACCTGGGAAAACACCTGTAGATCGGCCATTCTTCTGGGAACCTGGAGGCACCTGATTGCCTGGTCGGGATGCCTCAGGTATTTCAGAGTCAACAGATAGAAGGAATTAAACTCTTCTGAAATGCAGTTAACCTAGAAAACGTTGTTTACTTCCTCTTCCTGAACAGAACTGATTTTTCCTCCACCTGTATTTAATACACCACTGCTGTATATCAAACCTCTGCAGCATACCATGTGTTAGATAATTACACAACTTTGTATATCCCGATTACCCACTGAAAAGCTCAAACTTATGGCCCGCCCCCTACTACTCTTTGCACCAGAGCAGTAACAAACTTATTGGCTATTCTACCATCCCGACACCTCCCCTTACCGAGACTATATCAGATGCCCTTGTCTTCTGCTCTCTCTCTCTCTCTCTCTCTCTCTCTCTCTCTCCTCTCCCCTCTCCCATCCCCCGTGTGTGTCTCTTCTCCTCTCCTGTTCTCTCTCTCCCCCCCTTCTCTCTCTCCTCTCTTCCTCCGTTTCTCTCTCTCTCTCCCCTCCTCCTTAATGCTGCTCTGCAGCTTCCCCCACCAATAAAGACCTTTCGGTACAAGCCTTAGTGTTCTGTAAGTTTTGTGCAGGTCGAGTGCCCCCCCTTTCACCATGGCTTTCTCTCTATCCAGTCTTCCTGGGAACTTGGGATTCTTTCACCCTCTTAATAGAGGATTCCCCCACTCAGGGCTGGACAGGGATTCCCATTCTCTAGGCCCAGGTGAACTCAGAAATCAGACCTCTATTTCAATGCACAAACAAGCTGCCTTTTCCAGGCCACATCCTCTGGACTCTAGCAGGTCATAAACAAAGCAGCCTGAAACATTGGGTAGTTCCACCCTGAGTAGGGAGCATACACACTAATCCCTTCCTTCAAATAACTTTGCCCTAGTGGAGGAGGAACTGCATTCCATTCATTTGTTAATATACTCATTAAATTTGAAAAGATGTTTTTCCACCTACCAAGTGCTGGCCAAAAATGTAATATATACCCCTAGGAAAAGGACCCATGTGGGAGACTTGCAACAGGTCTTACCCTTTGCCTGAAGCTCCGGTGCTTTTTGCCCCTTCTGTATTCCCCTGTCTAATGAAAATCCTGTCTTACCACTGCTCTGTGACCAAGGACTGAAAGGTTCTGGGCCCAAGGAAGAAGGATTATTCCAAGGCACAAAACAAAGGAAAACAGAATCCCTGTTCTGTAGAAACAATGTGGTCTTTATTTCCATGTGGATGCAGGTGGGGTGAAATCAAGGAAGGAATTCCACATGTGGGTTATGGTGGATGGGGATTTAAAGGGTTAGGGAGGGCAGCAATTGCGCAGCATTCCTATTTCCAGAGAGGGACATGAGTCTGACCCTTCTTGGGTGGATCATGAACTTGATCCTGCCTGGGCAGAACAGGTCTATTTGGGCAGGAACATCTGATTCTATCAAGGACCTACAGAGGAAGAAATTCAAGTAACACTACATTTTGCACCTTTGTTAAAAACTAATAAACCTTTACTGAAGAAGCCAAGCATTACCTTGGTCTACCCAGCCTGAATTTCTGTGTTGCAGGAAGACAAGGCCCAATAGAGAGAAAGAGCACCCAAACACCATGTTTATAAGAGGAAGGGGTTTATTCACCAGCTAGGAGCTTAGGGCATAGATGAATTCCAAATGGCCACACCCCCCATCTGGCTTAATCTTTCCCATTTTATCAACAGTCAAAAAGTTCCACCCCATGGGTACCCTTCTCATCGGCCAGTTTGAATGAAGCAGGAGATGCTAGTCCAGCCCCTACAGAACTACAGTATTTCACAGAACTTGGAAATTTCCAAGTTCCAGGAAGTTAGTTTTACAAATTCCTAAGGGCTGTGTCACCATGGAGAGGACCCTGCAAGTGTATCCTTGTGGTCTCCTTGAGAAGACCTATTCTCCCAGACCTCACCTTCTTGGGTTTCCTCCTCACTATTACAACATTTCCAATTTAAAAGTTAATCTAAATCGATCCACCTCAATTACCCAAGATAGATATCTTTAGGGTGGGAGCTAAATTTACAAAATAATAAGAACGGGAGACATGGTGTGAAGGTCAGGTAGGACCTAAGCTGACCAGATCAGCTGGGTCATGTTAGCCCTAGCCTGACTGACTCCATCTTATTTTCACTACATGCACTCTCACTTTTATGTGGTATTGAAGATGGAAAAGAGGAAGAAAGAGTAGGGAAGGGTAGAAGTAAATGGGAGAACAATTCTTAAGAAAGTAAACAGACAGAGGGACCAAGCTTATAATCAAACCAGAATTTTAGTCCACTGGATAAAATAAATGCCCAAAACCAGTACCCAAAAAGAAAATTTGGATTTTATATATCTACATATAAATCCAGATATATACATATATATTTATATATCTTAAATATCAGCTTTTAATTAAGTTGGCTTCTTACTATAGAGTAGAGTTCTTTTAAAACACATACTTTCAGGCAGCACCTGTGGCTCAGGCCATAGGGCGTTGGCCCCATATACCAAGGGTGGTGGGTTCAAACTCTGTCCTGGTCAAACCACAACAAAAAAATAGCCAGGCATTGTAGCAGGCGCCTGTAGGCCCAGCTACTCTGGAGACTGAGGCAGGAGAATTGCCTAAGCCCAGGAGTTGGAGGTTGCTGTGAGCTATGTGTTGCCATGGCACTCTACTGAGGGTTATAAAGTAAGACTCTGTCTCTACAAAAAAAAAAAAAAAAAAAAAACACATACTTTCAAATCTCTTACTATCAGATTTTAGCTGAGAAACAGGTGATCTTTCTGGCTTTTGATTTGATTTATCTATTTTTACTAAAAGTACTCTCCTAAATGGCAAAGCAGTATCGCAAAAGGTCAAAAGTCACACAAATATCAACCTGAAAGCAACTAGACTTCTGACTAGACATTGAACCCATGCCATAAGGAATCCTAGCCACTAAGCCTCCAGAGTAAAGGGTTCTTCTTTCTCTTCCCTTCCCCTTCCTTTCCCCTTCCCTTCTTTTCTTTTCCTTTCCTTCCTTTCTTCCTTTAAAAAAATCTCACAGGTTATCTAAAGTACTGCAGTTTGCGTATTTAAAGGATTGTAACTTGTTTTAGAGCTGATCTCAGCTAAAATGTTGCTTAGCTAAATCCCTGGATGTTAGCGCCTAAACCTCAGTGTTAGTCATTAGTCCTGGTTTAGAAAAAAATGTGTTGGATCTGCATTTTTGTAATCTCCCTAGGTTTATTTTCATTCATTTCCCCCTTTTAAAGACTATTAGTCTCTTAATTACCTGTTTTATTGCCCTAACCAATTGTTAGCTAGTCAACAAAGGTCTAATTTGAAAACCTATCTTGTTCAGTGGGTGTACTTTTTAACTGAGCAAGGAATATGAGGAGTTCATGGGCAGCCCCCAGAACCAGAGGGGTTCCTACCAACTCCAGGACTGGCATAATAGGGTCAAAGACCTAGAGAATTTCCTTTGATGGTGGTGATAGGTATCTTTTGGTTAGCTCCAGAATGAAGGCAATATTTACAGAATTTCTTTTAGAAACTTTTTATGTGCAGTTGGGTGTAAGTTTCCTACTTAATTTGTCTGATTCTAATGAGAGAGGATACCCGAGAAGGGTGAGGTCTAGGAGAACAGGTCTTCTCAAGGAGACCATAAGGATACACCTGCAGGGTCCTCTCCATGGTGACTCAGCTCTTGGGAATTTGTAAACTTAACTTCCTGGAACTTGGAAATTTCCAAGTTCTGTGAAATCCTGTAGTGCTATAGGGGCTGGAATAGCATCTCCTGCTTGATTTAAGCTGGCCAATAAGAAGGGTACTTATGGGTTGGAACTTTTTGACTGTCAATAAAAAGGGAAAGACCAAGCCAGTCAGGGAGCCCAGCCATTTGGAATTCTATGCCGTAAGCTCCTGGCTGGTGAATAAAGCCCTTCCTCTTGTAAACGTAGTATTTGGGTGCTCTTTCTCTCTGTTGGGCCTCATCTTCCTGCAACACTAAAGCAAACCTTTTCCAATTATGCATGGAAATAAATTATTTTGAGTATTTCCAAAGATCCCTATTTTTGTAACAGAGGAAATGGTCTGATGTTTTCTGTCTCTTTAAAACTTCTGTAACTTTTTGGAAACTGAAATATGTATCCCTGCCTTGGGCAGTGGTTGTGAGGTGCAAGGCAGTGTTTTTTGTTCTTTGCACCACAGAAGGGTCTGGAGGCTGAGGCCTGAAGGGTGGTGTGGTTGACTGGCTGACTAGCAGAGGGACAAACTGCAGGTAGGCCTCCCAATTAGTCAGAGGTCATTGTTTTGTCTTTGGCTAAGATAGGACAGAAATGGGAAAGAAATCATTAACTGTAGTTGAATGACAATAGATTCTCCCTTTTAAAAACTCTGTTTCTGCACATGTCCAGGAATAATTGGTATTTTAAGATGGATAGTCTGACATTTTTCTTCCTTTGCTGGCAGAATAATACATTTCTCTTTCCTTTTTCTCAAAAAGCACTTGTTCTTATTTTTTTGGTGTGGCCTCAAGAACAAGTACTAAGATTTTGAGAGAGGATACACGGGAAAAATAAGGTCTGAAAGAATAAAAGAGTTCTCACAGGAACCCCAAGGACATTCCTCCGAAGTCCTCCCCATGGTGACTCAGCTCTTAGGAATTTGTAGAAAGTTAACATCCTAGGATCTTGAAACTAATGTTTGCTTCCACTTCTGAAAAAGCCAGGACCCGCCTTCTCCAGCTCGATTCAAACAGACAGGTGAGAAGGGTACCCATGGACAAGGAACCCTTTGCTGGAGATAAAAGGGAAAGGATAGAGGCAGTCAGGGAGCTCACCTGTTTTGGGACTTTAGGGCTCTGCTGCCTGAAATAAAGCCCATCCTCTTTTAAACACAGGTGTTTGGGTGTTTTTCTCCATCGGGCCTTGTTTTCCTACAACAATTTCTGTAACATTTTCTTTTGGTCATTGTTGCTTATGATCATCCTGGGTTATGTGGGTCCATTTCCCTAGATATCTTTAAGAGGGGGCCCATAAATGTTCTAAAACCAGCTGGTGTTTAACCAATATAAATTGGTCACAAATGAAAAATCAAGACAGAGTTTTCAAAAACAGGAAAGCAGTTGCAATTTCTTTTTAAACATGTTATGTAAAACTAGACCACTTGTGCGCAATCTCCAGCATGAGACGGGGCAGAAAAACTTTGGCTCTGGTCCTGAAAAAAAGGCAGTTCTCTGTAGAACTCTTTACCCAAATCTCCCATCCAAAGACAGAGACCAAAATCCTCACTCTTAAAAAGCATTTGAAAAACAGCACAAATAAACTCTAGACCTCCAAATAAACAGAGGGATTCAAATTCAGGAGAACTCACCCTAAACACTGACAACCAGACTTCTGAATACAGTCTGCTGTTGCTGGTGTCAAGAACAGCTTTTAGAGAGAAACACTAGGCGGTGGCAATGAGCAGTCACTCTGAATCCTGCCAACTATGCCAGATATATGGGAGTGAAGGGAAACTTCCCTGCAAGTTCCCTGAAGATCAACTCATGATTAAAGTAGATCAATAAAAGTTTTCTTTACCATGGTCATGGGGAGAATCAGAGTGATTACTCAACATCCCAAGGGAATCCAGATTTTTTTGTACATTTTAGAGGGTAGGATGATGAGTATAGGTAATTCTGTTTAGGGGCACTAAATTGTTACTAGGGAGGATGAATGGATAGGAAAAACAGATTGACTCTTAAATTAGTCTAAGAGGCAGGTATTACGTTTAAAATGATTTGGACCATAGCCGAGTATTGTGGTAGGCACCTGTAGTCCCAGCTACTTGGGAGGCTGAGGCAAAAGAATCGCTTGAGCCCAAGAGTTTGAGGTTGCTGTGAGCTGTGATGCCACAGCACTCTAGTGAGGGTGACATAGTGAGACTCTGTCTCAAAAAAAAAAAGAAAGATTTGGACCAGATCTGGTTGCATTCTTGATCATTTTTACTACAATATACTGAGATGATAGGGAGGGGATGGGAAATCAATTGTTCTTTTGATTGGTCAGATAGAGGAAACCTCTGAGAGCCTTTGATTCAAAATACCAAGGAGTCATATTGCAGGATGAAAATTCCTGAGCTCCTTCAAAGCTGAGGTAAAATTAATACAGGCAGTTTATTTGGACCAAAGTTAAGATTGCAACCTGGGAGCATACATTCAAGTTGCCCTGAATACACACTGCAGTTCCCAGCAGTTACAAGCGTATTTTTAAAGGCCAAAAAGAGGATAAGCAGTGGGTTGAGACAAAGTTGTTTGTCAGGAATTTTCACCGATTTACAGAAATAACATGGATTAGTGATTGTATGTACTTAGTTAAGCTATAGAGTATGGGTTATAGTGTGTAGTGCAGCATTATTAGGTTAATTTATAACTACTTACGGCAATAGCAAGCACTTTGCGAAATGAATACATAGCTCAAAAGACATTATTGTAGACTCATTTTAATGTCTCTCTGGGCCTGATAACTTAAAAGAAATTGCATTCCTCAGATAAAATTTCTTTTCTTTTCTCAGTCTTACGTTGTAGAGTTTCATAGATACTCAGTAACAATAACAGAGGTTCACCCTTTCTTTTTTTTCAGCAAGTACTTGCTGAGAGCCTACTCTTGCCAGGTCTTATTACCAAGCTCGGGATTTATAGCTGAGAGGCATGTGCTTACAGTCTATTTCAGGAGATTAGTAGAAGATGAGCCCAAATCCAGGTAGCACATGAGCATGTGAGGGGCACATATAAAGCGTGTAGGAGTTCTGAGAAGAGAAAGGAATAATTGCCCTCTCAAAATTACTGGGAGCCCAGATAAATGCCTATCTTTTATCCTGTGCCAAGAATGACTAAAAGAGGATGTGCTTGCTATCTGCTTCTCTGGGAATGTTGCTGCCCAGCCAGGTTAATCTCCTTGCTGCCCCAAAGAAAGTCAATATCCAGAGACAGCAGGGCTTACAGCAGAGAAAGAGTTTATTTCACATAGTGCTAAGCAAGATGGGAGGAATTTCTCAAATCTGCCTCTCTGAGAACTGAGGAGACAGTTTTTAAAGACAGTTTAGTGAGCAGAGGGTTAGACAATCAGGGGCTACTATTTGGCCAGTTTTGGAGAGGAACCATTGGTCTTGAGTGGGAACACTAAGAAAGGGGATTCAAGGTGGGTGGAGGAAAACCTGTCCTTCTGTACCAGAAAGTCTGGAGGACCCATAAGAATGTGGGTATGAAGTAACCTAGGTAACCAATGACCACTAGAAAGAGACCATCAGTGACCAATAGAAAAGGGCAATACTGCCTAGAGGCACAGAGAGGCCAATGAAAGACTTGCAGCCAATTTCAAATGGAGAAAGTATTTATTCCCCTGCATGGCCTTTGTCTCTCCTTAGTGAGAGGGATCCATTTCCAACTCCCTTTGAAAGTGCTCTAAACTTTCTCTTTGTTCTACCGAAATAAAATCCCTCCCTTACCCTGAAACTTGTGTAAGTTACTTTTGTTTTCTACCCACACTGCCTGTGCCACTTCAGTTTTATTTTCGGTTTCCACTCACTTTTGCTTTTGATTACTGTTGTTACTTGATTGAATTTTCCAGGTTAGCCAAGTAATGGAACCAGATCTACTGGGTTCAGGGAACCGAGACCTCTGACTTCCAGTGGGTCCTGTGATATGGGCTGCTGTCTGAGTAGGTCAACCTATCCACTGGAATGCAGTTCCTTGAATGTGTTACCAGACATGGCGGCCCAGCTAACTGTCACCGTCAGCCAACATGCAAAGACAGGAATAGATCCACCAAATTTTGTCAGTGATTTTGGAGAACAGTAAATGTAGCCTTTCCAAGAGTGTTCTGTTTTCCCACTTCCAAAATAGTTTTATACATAAAAGTTAAAAGCAAGAACCGTACTAAGCCTTATCTTAAACAACAGTAATTAACATTTATCTTAAACAACAGTAATCACCATAACCCATGATCCATAATAAATAATAATTGAGGCTCCACACCTGTAGCTCAGTGGCTAGGGAGCCAGCCATATACATGAGAGCAGGGGAAACTACAACCAAAAGATAGCCGGGCATTGTGGTGGACGCTTGTAGTCCCAGCTACTTGGGAGGCTGAGGCAAGAGAATCACTTAAGCCCACAAGTTTGAGGTTGCTGTGAGCTGTGATACCATAGCACTCTCCTGAGGGCAACTTAGTGGGACTCTGTCTCAAAAAAAAAAAAAAAAAAAGAAATTAATAATAATAATTGACATAACCCATGACCCAAGACAATATTTCTAATTCAAAAGTTAGTCTCCTAAATCAATTGCCCGAGACTACTCAAGATATACACCTTTAGATTAAAGCTCAGTTTACAAAACAACAAGATCGGGAGACATGAGGTAAAGATCACTTAGGACCTAAACCAGCCAGATCAGTTGTGTCATGTTGGCCCTAGTCTGACTGACTCCATCTTATTCTCACTATGTATGTTTTCAGGTTTCTTGGTCTGGATGGGTCAGTCAATCCACTGGAATGCAAGGCCTGGAAAGTATCTCAAAAACTACCCCTATGTTCTGAACAGGTGATGTTTTCTACAGAGAAAAGTTAAGGATCTTTACAATTAGCAGCTGTGCCCTCTACAGTAGCAACTACAGAGACGCAAACAAGGGAACAGTGACTATTATCAACCAAACAAGGGGACAGTGGTTCATTATTACCATTATTTTAGCCAAGCCTGTTCCTTTACAGAGTTTGATTAATATTACTACTTTAGCCAGGCCTGTTTCTCCAGAGTTTTGGGGCCCTTACACTAGTTTTCTCCTTGCAAGCCTCCTTCAATCTGTAACAGTGATTTCAGTCATACGGAGGGACCATACAAAGAAAATAATGTAGGGCCCAAAGGAAAACTTCCCATTTATCCTCTGAAGTTTCACTGAAAAAAAAAAAAAATCCACTAAGGGCAGTGCCTGTGGCTCAAAGGAGTAGGGCGCAGTCCTCATGTACTGGAGGTGGCGGGTTCAAACATAGCCCCAGCCCAAAACTACAAAAAAATAAAATAAAAAATAATCCACTACCTGGCTTGGCACCTGTGGCTCAATGGGCTAAGGTGCCAGCCACATACACCTGAGCTGGCAGGTTCAAATCCAGCCTGGGCCTGCCAAACAATGATGGCTGCAACCAAAAAAATGGCCAGGCGTTGTGGTGGGCATTTGTAGTCCCAGCTACTCGGGAGGCTGAGGCAGGAGAATCTCCTGAGCCCAGGAGTTGGAGGTTGCTGTGAGCCACAGCACTCTATCCATGGTGACAGCTTGAGGCTCTGTCTCAAAAACAATAAATAAATAAATATCCACTAGCAAAAGGCAGATTCATAGGAGAAACAACTAAGGACTAAATTTATTAGCATGTCTAGGGGTTGAGGAGGCAGGGAATTACAAAATGATTACCGGCACCATGTAATGGAGTATAATATATATCCTTCTTAGGGGAAAGGAAGATGGGGAAGTATGAATGATATTAGGGGGTAGTAAATGAGTTTTTTTTTAAATTCAGTGGGCTTGAAGGACATATGTTGGCTTAGGACAAAGTGTGCTGGGCCTACAGAGCAGACAATGGTTTGTGACAAAAGGTTTGCTGACAAATGTCCACCTAAAAGGAAGAGGATAAAGCACAAAATATTATTAAAAGAGTTTATATGGTGGCCCCTGTGGCTCAGTGGGTAGGGCGCTGGCTCCATATACTGAGGGTGGCCGGTTCAAACCCGGCCCTGACTGAACTGCAACAAAAAAATAGCCAGGCATTGCGTGCGGTTGGCGCCTGTAGTCCCAGCTACTCGGGAGACTGAGGCAGGAGAATCTCCTGAGCCCAGTTGTTGGAGGTTGGTGTTAGCTTTTTGACACCAGATCACTATACCCAGGGCAACAAAGTAAGACTATTTCTCTAAAAAAAAAAAAAAAAAAAAGTTTATTAAGCCAAAATGAGGACAGCTGCCCAGAAGTCTCAGACCCAAGTAACTTTGGATATAAGCTCTGTTGGCCTTTGTTATAAGCAGATTTTTAAAGGCAAAAAATAAGGGGAGAGAGTGGACTGGTACCAAGTTGTTTGTTAGGTTATCTGATCAGAAAAAACATGGATTAGTGATTGGCTGTGAATTGTTAAGGTACAGGTTGTTGGTCATAGTGTCTGATGCAACATTATTAAGTTAATTTATAGTTCCTTGTGGCAAGAGAAGAATTCATAGCTTAGAGGGAAGAGTAGCAGATGACTGTTACCTCATTTTAATGTCTCTTTGGGCTGAATAATTTAAAAGAACTTGCATTCCTCAGATAAAAGTAATTTTCTTGACCAAGCTCCTTGATTCACATCTGTAATCCTAGCACCCTGGGAGGCCAAAGCAGGTGCATTGCCTGAGCTCAGGGGTTCAAGACCAGCTTGAGCAAGAGCGAGACTCCCGTCTCTAAAAATAGCCAAGTGTTGTGGCAGGCACCTGTAGTCCCAGCTACACGAAGCTGAGGCAAGAGAATCGCTTGAGTCCAAGAGTTTGAGGTTGCTGTGACCTGTGACGCAAGAGCACTCTACCCAGGGCGAAAAAGTGAGACTCTGTCTCAAAAAAAAAAAAAGTTATTTTCTTTCCTTACGTATTGCAGTCTTTCTTTCTGTGATATAATTGTTTTTCTTTCCCCCCCTTTGGCAGATGAGGGAACTTCAGAGAACTTCATCCTGTGCTTTGGGAGAGACAGAGGATGAGATACAGGGGACAGGGTGGGGGGTTAAGGCAGAGCAGATAGACCTTAAGGCTTCTTCTTCAATCCAGCAAGTCAAAGTGCCATATTCTGGGGTTATCAGTTTCTGAGCCTAAACAATGAGAAGGAAGAATGGTAAGTAGGGGAAAACTACTGAGAAAACCACAGGAGAAGAGGAGGTGCCTCTGGATCCCAAAGCCAAACATAAAGACTTTTTATTGAACCAAAGGAAGACAGTGTTTGTTCATTCACTCGATCATGCAATAAATATTTATTCGGCATCTAGAGAATGCCAGGCACTGTTCTAGACCTGGAATACACCAGGAGTTAAAATGGAGAAAGCAATTCCTATCCTCAAGAAGCTTACATTCAGCTCGGCTCCCACACTCTACCGAGGCTTGGAACAGATTCCTTTTGAGACTCTGTCTAAAAAAAAAAAAAGAGAGAGAAGCTTACATTCTATATAAAACAAACAGGTAAAATATGCAGTATATCATCTGTGATATGTCTTATGAAGATAAATTAAACAAGAAAGGATAGAGTTGAGAAAGAAAAAGAAAATTTATCTGAGGAATGTGAGCACCTTTAAATGATCAGGCCCAGAAAGGCATTTAAATGTGACAATCTCACTCTCCCCTTGAACTAAGTAATCACCTCCCCTCCTGAAGCCACTTGCTAAGTGAACTTTAGATGAGGGCCAAGCAGTAATAAAATTAACTTAACAATGCCATACCCTAGACTGCACAATGCATACCCAGTTAAACAATGTACTTATGACCAATCGCTAATCATTGTTATTTCTATAAACCAATGAGAATTCCTGTTAAACAACTTAGTATCAGCCCACTCTTTATTCCTTTTTGTCTTTTGAAAGCTGCTTGTAACAAAGGCCAAAAGAAGCACTTGCTAGGGACAGCTTGTGTTTCACAGACTGCTGTCCCCTCACTTTGGCTCAAATAAATTCTTTATATTTTGTGCCTCAGCTTCTTCCTTTAGATCAAAAGAGTGCTGATAGAAAAGACTATTCCTCTCTCTACAGTGGAAGAATTACTACAGTATCTACCGTGTGTACTAAGTGTTGCAGGGTAGAGGTGCACGCACTTATTTGTTCATTAAATATGTATTGACTATTGTCTATATGACATTCACTGTGCTAAGCCCTGGGGCAACAGGTCTCTCCCATAATGGAACTTCCCTGTTAGTGAGTCAGTCATTTAATAATGCAATGTTCAAGATGTACAATTACAAACTAAAGTAAAAGCTATAGATGGAATGGAATGTGTATATGTATTAATACTTAAATAAGGGGATTGCAGCAGCCATCTCTAAGTGATATCCGAGCTGAGATCAATATAATAAAAAACATTTGTTATAAACTATTGCAACTAGAACAGTGTAGAATTGCTACCAGGTTGGACAACTAGGTCAATGGGCCTAACTAGACAAATGAGGTTCATGACACATTATCTTATACTTACTAGGTTGTCAAAAATTAATTGTTCAGGCACCTGCAAGGCAAGTGGGGGGGGAGGGGCGGAGAAGGGGTGGTGGGGCGGGCTGTCCGCTGCATGTGCCTGGTTTGTATGCTTCAAGGTATGTGTTTTGGAAGTGGGGGTTGGAATAGCATAGTATGGTATGGTATGAGGGTTCCTATGTTGAAGCCAAACCTCAGCACCTCAGAATGTGACCTTATTTGAAGATAGGGTCTTTACAGAAGTAATCAAGTTAAAATGAGGTCATTAGGATGGACTCTAATCCAATATGAAGACACATAGAGAAAAAGTGCCACCCACAAACATAAGAGAGAGGCATGGAACAGATTTCTTCCCTTCCAGCCCTCAGAAGGGAACCAGCCGTGCCTGCACCTTGCTTTTGGACTTCCAGTCCCCAGAACCATGAGCCTGTGTGTGTGTGTGTGTGTGTATTTTTTGGCCGGAACCCACCATTTCCGGTATATGGGGCCGGCGCCCTACTCCTTTGAGCCACAGGCGCCGCCCGAGACAATATATTTTTATTGTTTAAGCCAGTTTGTGGTACTTTGTTACAGCAGCCCTAGCACACTAAAACAGGTGGGGATCTGTTTCTTGACTGTCAGGCAGGGCCAGCAGGCAGGGTGGGAGGGGATACTGCGGATCTGAAAGGACTGTGAAAGAATCGCTCTAACTGTCGCTGCCTGTCATTCTGCCTTCCCTAGGTCAGTGCTGGGCTCTTGTTACCTCTGTCCAGGTAGTGAATGAATGCACTGAATGTCATTCAATGTGTAAATGTCTTCCACTCATTTATACTCCACTTCAGCCCAACTCTGAGAACACTTGGCCCTGGAGCAGGTTCAGAGTAGGAGGCGCTCATGAGAAGTGCTGAATGAGAAGTATTTATGTGCTCTTCCAATCGCTCTGAATTCCCATTCGCTTTGCCAGACTCCCTTCCTCCACCCTTGCCGCGACTTAAACAAACGGAGGCGCTCTCAGTCACAGTTGCTCTGACCGTGCGAGAGGGCCGGGATGCAGAACCGGCGGGCGGCGGAAGCCCAGGTGCTCCGCGCGGCCCTGGGGGCAGGGCTGGCTCGGAGCCAGAGTCACGCGAGAAGGAACCTCCCGACCCCGGCCCTCCGGAGGGGAGCCAGCCGCCGAGGCCGGGCCGCTGCCGGGTCCCCAGCCTGCCGGTCCTGCCCGCGCCTCTTGGGGTCCTGGGCGCGCGTCTCCGGCCTCGGCCGGTTCCCGTCCTCCAGGCGGAGCTGCAGGGCGGCCCCACCGGTCGGCGGGGCCCAGCCAGCCGCAGCTCGCCGACATGTTGGGCATCTCGCTCCGGGTGGGTTCGGCCGGAGCGGCGCCGGGGCGGGTCGGCCCGATGGGAAGAGGCCCGGAAACGTCAGACGCGGAGGCCGGAACCGGCGGGGGAGGCGACGGAGAGGCCGCGGAGGCGCTGCCAGCCCGAGGGCGGGACCGCGAGGGGCGGGGAGCCGGGCGGACTCTGGGCGGGCGTAGATCCCGAGGAGGCGTGGGGGAGCCGGGACTCTGGTGTCCCCGCGGGAGAGGAGGGCCTGCAGATCTTTCTCTGGTGTCCCTGGGGTCGGGAAAAGAGCTGGCCGGCCTTGTAGGGTGGGGTGGCAGAGTTGGGTACTGGTGCGGGGAGGTTGGCCGAGCCTCTGGCAGGTGAGTGTCCAGGCCCTCTTGGCTTGCCCTGGAGGGTGTTGGTGAGTCCCCAGGCCCTAGGTCCTGGAGAACCCCGCTGGCGAGAGCTACTCACCCCAAGTTCTGTTTTTAGGCACTGGAGCTTTCATTCCAGATTATGTTAGTAATAATGTCCTACCCCCTCCACCTCAAGGAGGGGATTCCCAATGTTAGCACACCCTGTAGCCAGGATGAAGGCAGATGGGCAGGAGGGGCCTGTTGAAATGAACACCGGAGGCCATGTGTCAGGCCTGGTCCAGGCCATGTGTGACCCTACAGCTGCCCCTCCCTACCTTCTTGTTTTTCACAAGCACAGCCTGCCTTCTGTGTTAGGACCTTTCTCTCTGCCTGTTTCCTTCAGTTTCTGTGGCTCTGGTATGGGAAGGGTATGTTGTAGCTGAAAGCTGCCCTCCCCAAGGTGGGCAGAATCTGAGGTGCTCTGCTCATATTGTTTGCCAGGACCCATCTGTTCTCCTGGCTATTAGTGTCATTGGGATCACAGTGCTCCTGTTGGCCCTGAAGAGCAGGAACTCCAGGAAGAGAAATCTTATCACCTTACAGGACCCTGAAGACAAGTACCCACTGCCCTTGATTGACAAAGAGGTATTGGGTCAGCCCTGGCAAGGGAAAGAGAGGACCAGAGTGGGGTGATGCTGGCTGGCAAGGCAAGGCGGCCCGTCCTTTTATGGCCATAAGTTTGCTCTCCACTGTCCCTATGTGTGTATGCTGGAAGAATGCTAAGCTCAGCTGTCCAGCAAGGCATTTAGAAAACTGACAGAGCATGGCTGTGTTTTGTTTTATTAGAAAATCAGCCACAACACCCGGAGGTTCCGCTTTGGACTGCCTTCACCGGACCATGTCTTAGGGCTTCCAGTAGGTGAGCAGGGTTTGGTGTTCTCTCCAGGATGAAGCCTTTCGGGGCTAGGCACTCTGCTCCTATCAGAAACACAGGTTTCCAAAGTGTGAAAGTTCTTATGGGAGATAGGTAGAGAGATGTGGGACAATACATTCCCTCTGTTCATTGTTCCATTTGGGCTGACACAAAAGTGATCCCTCAGTGAGCCTAGAGTCAGAAGGTCTAAGACAATGATTTTCAACCAGTGTGCTGCAACAATTTTTAAAGATCATTCATTAAATTGTTTTCCAAAGCAGTTCAAAGCACAGTCAGTATATTGTGTTTTTACTGTTCTTTTTTGATCAGCATAATTTAAGTGTGCTGTGGAAGTTTAAGTTTAAATAGGCTGTGAGATAAAAAAGATTGAAGAACACATGGAAAGCTCCTTGCTGGGCAACCTTACACAAATCCCTTAACTTCTCTGAGCCTCAGTCTGAGAAATAGGATTTCCTAGGCCTGCTTGCCTTCCTCACTTAGGTTGTTGTGAGGGTAAAGTGATTGGTTGATGTGAAAATTCAGAAACTGCAAGGAGTTGTACACACGAGAGGAATGAGGAACCGATATTCTGTGATAGTCAGGAAAAAGGTCTGGAAAGTATGGGTAGGCAGGAGTGAGTCAGGTGCCCTCTGCCTCCACTGTCACTTGCATTCTCTTTAGGGGCCTCAGACCCACATAAGGAAGGTCCTACTGTGGATACTAGCCCTAGAAGTCCTAGAGTTTATCATATTTCTAGTACATATCACCACGAGACACTAGATAGCTAAGACACAGAACCTTTGCTAGGTCCAGGGATCCAGGGCAGCTTTGTACAAACTACTAGTGCTGCTTGCCTGCCTGGTGGAGATCCTATCCCACGGTCTGCAAGTCTCATATGCACAGGACAAAACCTTGACCTCAACCTTATCAAGTGATAACATTATATACTAGGTAGCCAGTGGGGCCCAGAGCCTCTGTGCTGCTCCCTCACTCCCCCTCTTTGTGCAGGAAAGCTCAGTGTCCTGCTGCCTCCCAGCCTTCAGCCAGTCTTGTCAGACCAGTCCCGTGGGCAGGAACCCTAAAAGAATAAAAAATGTTGAGAAATAAATAAAATTTTTCAGATACTGCCTTGACCCATTCCCACCTTGGCCCTGGTGTAGGGCAGTGCAAATTAGTAGGACAAGGTAATATAGAGGTTTCTCTTCTGGGGGAGTCTGATATGAGGGCTCAGAGGTTGCTGGAGCTTCCCAGCTTTGCTGAAATGAAACTGTTTAGAGAGGGGACCTCAGGGGACATTCCAGTTGATTGTCAGAGGGAAGCTGCCTCTGGTTATTTATTTCTGATTATTCTTGGTGCCCGCATGGACCATGGCCAGTCACTGAGCCTGTTTTTCTCAGCCTAGAGTTTTTGATCTCCTAGAGACTTAGGCTCATGCTCCTGAAGGAACTCTAAGAACCAGTCTGTGTAGTTCCCCTCCTCGACCCGCTATCAGCATCCTATCAGCATCTCTGTTCCATCTTCCTTCATCCCTTGACCAATTTCCTGTGTGTACTTAGTTTCTACTTCCCTAAAAACTGGCTTTCTCTTGCCTCTAGCTCTTAGCGTCTCTTGATTACAGCTCCTGCCCATATCATCTTTGTCATTTAAGTTTCCCACCTTGGATCCAGCAGAAGTCTGAGTTACCCAGCTCATCTTCTGACACTGGCATATAGTCATGATCTATAGGTCTCTGGCCACACTGGGTCTACTGAATTTTGCCCTGGAGAAGCAGAATTACATGGTTTAAAACATCACTGTTGCTCCTCAGTAGAGCCCTAGGCTAGGAAGACACAGTGTGGTCACCTCATCTGGTCCATGCCTATCTATATCCTGGGGCCCTGCACTGTCTGGGAGCCTAGGCCTGCTCTGTGTTTGGCACCAGATTCAGATGGGATAGCTGTCTATAATTTATTCATAGGTCTCCATGGTACATCCAGTTTTTGAGAAATGAGCTTGTGAAGGTAACATATTTTTCTTAAAAAGAGAAACAATTTTCTGTAATTAGCTCTTCCTGCTCCACAAAGCACTTACACTCTGATCATAGCTGGGCAGATATAACATCCCCATTTTATAGTCGAAGATGCCAAAACCCAGAGAAGTGAAGACTTGCCTGGGGAAGTACAGGGGATGTCCAGGGCAGACCTAGGGTCCAGGCATCCTGGACCTGCTTCTTTGCTTGTTTCCTCACCCACAACCTGCTGTACCATTTGCCCCCCTCTTGATGCTTAATCCTGCATGGGGTTTCTGGGTCCTATCTAGGCCAGCCATACTCAGACTTCACATTTGATGCCTTTTCTGTAGGTAACTACGTCCATCTCTTGGCCAACATTGGAAATGATTTGGTGGTCAGGGCTTACACACCTGTCTCCAGTGATGATGACCGAGGCTTTGTGGATTTAATTATAAAGGTAGATGATGCCACCTGTGTCCAGCTGCCTTGTGCTTCCAAGGCCATTGAGGGTGGTGAGGTGGAGGGGAAGTGCACTTTTTCTCTGAGGGGACACAAGTCCTGGATAGGGCTTTCCAGCAGTGTCATTTAACAGTAAAACTATGGTTTACCGTGGTGTCTTCAGGGATTGCTTGCTGCAGCCATGAGGGCAGAGCATTTTCTCTATACAGTTTTCAGTGGCAAAATGGATTTTCTTTCCTCTTTTTTTTTTTTTTTTTGAGACAGAGCCTCACGCTGTTACCCTGGGTAGAGTGCTGTGGCATCACAGCTCACAGCAACCTCAAACTCCTGGGTGCAAGCGATTCTCCTGCCTCCACCTCCCAAGTAGCTGGGACCACAGGTGCCTGCCACAACGCCTGGCTGTATTTTGGTTGCAGCCGTCATTGTTGTTTGGAGGGCCTGGGCTGGATTTGAACCCACCAGCTCAGGTGTATGTGGCTGGCACCTTAGCCACTTGAGCCACAGGCACTGAGCCAGCAAAATGCATTTTCTAATTGTGGCCTTAGGTCTGGGGGTATAAAAAGTTTTCTGCCTTGTTTTGCAGATCTACTTCAAAAATGTACATCCCCATTATCCTGAAGGGGGGAAGATGACTCAGTACTTGGAGAACATGAAAATTGGGGACACTATTCTTTTTCGAGGGCCAAATGGGCGTCTCTTCTACCATGGGCCAGGTACTGGAGGTTTTACAGTGGGCTTCCAGCTGGAAGGATTAAGATTCCTGCAGTGGTTCTGTTCTGGAATACTCCTCAGATTTGAATCACATGGGCTTGTCCTTAAAGTCTTCATATATTTATTCACACATAGTTATAAACATGCCCATCATCCATTCAGTGTGTAAGCTTCATTAAAGGAGGGGAGTGATTTGGTGTGCCCTCATCGCTGTTATTTCCAGCACAGTGTCTGATATATAAAAGGTGCCTGCTAAGAGTGGAAAATGGATAGATGAATGGCTTCCACACTCACTCCCATGTTCATCATTTATTCACTGACTCACTGCTGTGGGAGACAGTACTCTTAGAGGCTTCAAATTAACTTCAGCTTGCTTCTCTCTTTCCTCAGAAGAAGAGGCCCGGGAATTTCTTGAGGTGGCCCAGATTTTATTTGCACTTTGTGCATTGGTGCACCAGGGTCGGCCAAGGAGGCTGCCTTCACCTGTATCTCTGGCTTAAAGTGGTGCAGACAATCCCTTAATGTGGACTTGCCTCCTGGAAGTCCCAAGGAAAGTCAGTGATCTTTTACTATTCTCAGGCCAAGAGCTTCAGAAGTCAGAAACATTCTTGTGTTCCAGGGAATCTTGGAGTCAGACCAGACAAAACTAGCAAGCCTGAAAAAAAACTGGTTCATCACCTGGGAATGATTGCTGGGGGCACAGGTAAGAGGCTTCTGGGGACTTTCTCCAGAGGGTGAGCACTTATAGACTATTCTGCCTTGGAAGAGATGACTGATGTGAGAGATTCCTCCCCTAGCTGTGGTAGGTAGGAACAATAGACCAGTGACAGGTCTTGATACTGACCTTGTGTGCCCTGCTCCCTCTAGCCATGTGGTGGCCAATGGGGAGTCATGGGGAGCTTCTTAAGTCGGGGTAGGGTGGGGCACACTGGGCAGGTCTGCCCATGGTCAAGAGCTCCTGCATCTAGTTCAAGCCTGACTCTTCGGGTCCCTTGAAAATGAATGCCTGAATGAGAACAAACCCCTAACGAGACATACTATGTGCCAAGCACATAATGGGCACTTTAAAAATTAATACAGTCTGGCTCAGTGCCTGTAGCTCAAGCAGCTAAGGTGCCAGTCACATAGACTAGAGCTGGTGAGTTCGAATCCAGCCGGAGCCCACCAAACAACAACAACTATAATCAAAACATAGCCAGGCATTGTGGCGGGCGCCTGTAGTCCCAGCTACTTGGGAGGCTGAGGCAAGAGAATCACTTAAGCCCAAGAGTTGGAGGTTGCTGTGAGCTGTGATGTCACCCAGGGCGACAGCTTGAGTCTCTGTCTCAAAAAAAAACCTAAAATTAATACATTCACTTGTCATTTTTTTATAAATGAGGGCCCTGAGGAGCTCAGAATTCCCTGTCCATCTTGTCATGTGAACTTGGGAAAGGGCTTCTGACTTATTATTGCATTAGGAAGAAAAACCAGACTTAGTATTGCATTAGAAAGAAAAACCAAAATGAAGGTCTATTCCTCACTTTTGAGTTTTGGAGACTGTATTCAGGAAAGTGTAACTGGGGCTAAGGAAAACTATGGAGGTGCTGTGGGCTGGGGAATGGGGCTTCAGAGTCCAGGAGAAAGCTGGCCTGCCTGCCCACTGTGTTCCAGGCATCACGCCCATGCTGCAGCTCATTCGCCACATCACCAAGAACCCCAAGGATATGACCAAGATGTCTCTCATCTTTGCCAACCAGGTCAGTTCTGCCGAGTCAGCCCTGATTGTGCAGAGGGGTAGGATGGAATGTTCCCTGAGCTGGGCTCTGTTTTCATTCCTCCCCCATTGACTGAGCTCTTGCTGGTTGGGAGCCTGTGGCTGTGGGAAGGCCTCTGGCAGCTAGAGGGGCTGAGGCCAGCCTGGTTTTGCTTTTTTTTTTCCCTGTGTCTTTCTAGCCAACCTTGAGTTTTGAGCTTTCCTTTCTTCCCTAATACATGTTTCTGTTTTTCTGAGTACAAAATCATAGGGCATCCTCAGTGGAAATTTTGGAAAATACCAAATATTTAACTTATTTTTTGTCTTATTTTTAGTTTTTGGTTATAAACAATATGGTGATAAATAGTGCCTAGGCTTGATTCTTTTAGATTATTTTCTTAAACAGAATTCTTGGGACAAGAATCATGAAATTTTGGCTGGGTGTGGTGGCCAATGCCTATAATCCTAACAAATTGGGAGGGCAAGGTGAAAGGATTGCCCAAACTAAGGAGATCAACTGAAGCAAAGTGAGACCCCATCTTCTACTAAAAATAGAAAAATAAGTGCGGTATTGTGGTGAGTTCTGTAGTCCCAGCTACTCAGGAGGCTAAGGCAGGAGGATCACTTGAGCCTAGGAGTTTGGAGGTTGCTGTGATCTAGGCTGAAGCCATAGCATTCTATCCTGGGTGACAGAGTGAGACACTTGAAACAAAACAAAACAAACGAAAAATCTCAGAATCGTGAAGTTGTTTTTGTTTTTTGCAGTTTTGGCCAGGGCTGGGTTTGAACCCATCACCTCTGGTATATGGGGCTGGCGTCCTACTCCCTCGAGCCACAGGCACCACCCAAATCATGAAGTTTTAAGATCCAAGTTGTAGCAGCCCGTATAGCCTATGGCTAGGAGGAGTGAGAGTTATAAGAAATACCTGTATAGCTCAATGATGGACCACCTTGGTGAAAAGGGCATGAAGAGGGATTTAGATCTCTTGACAAGCATGAGAGTTCGTGAGATGAGAGCATTGGTGAATTGGCTGTCTCTACACCTATGGTGTTGAGAGGCACGGGATCAGCCTAATATTAGGCTGGAGGAGAAGGCAGTCGGGAGCATGCACATTCTATCACAGACCTGCTTACACTCTGTGTCCTATCCTGCCTATAGAACAATAGCACAGCATCTCTCTGCTAAAGATTACTAAGCTGTACTAAAGACTAAGATCTATCTATTCTAAGACTGCTTTCCTCTCTCTCTCTCTCCTGCTAAAGTAGATAGCCCTCAGGCACCTATGAGAAATTGTTCCTGAGCAATTGGTGGTCCACATCCGGAACCTAGTTAAGCTAGCCAAGACCTGGCCAGTCCCAGGCCCTGACAAGCGGTGGGCTGTGACACCAGGTCTTCTGCTGTGCACTGTCCTGGAGCATGTTCTGACTATGGCTTGCTTTTCCCCACATGAGGCTCCAGACTGTTTTCCTCTCCTTCATAGCCCTAGTGCTTGCACATGACTTCCAGAGTCCCTTACATTCCTTGAAGATCTGGGGCCTGTTCTAAGCTTATTCCATCTGGGTTTGCCATGCCTTGAGCCCATTGTGGATGTAGAATGTGGGCCTGGGATCTGTGAATGAAGCCACTCCAGCCGAGCCCAGTGGTCCTTTCAGCTGGAGGCAGTCACTGCAGCTGTATGGAATATGTATACCTTCCCACCAACTCCATCCATGAGATGGGATTTGACCTGCCGGAGTAGCTGAAGAGCTCTTTTTTGCCCTGAGAGTCTAGGTGACACTCAGGCTGGGGTGGTGGGATGTGCTTATATATGACTCATTGTGTATTCAATCTGGGAACAATGGAATGCCCCTAGAGGGGGGTTTCTATTGTTGCTTCTTTTTTAGACGGAGGAGGATATCTTGGTGAGAAAGGAACTTGAAGAAACTGCCAGGATTCACACAGAACAGTTCCACCTATGGTACACCCTGGACAGGCCTCCTGTTGGTATGATCCCCATTGCCCTAACCCAGACATCAAGGACTGGTCTCTGTCTTTTCGTTTTTTGAGGACTGTATTTGGGGGTAGGGGCTTGGACTCTGGCTCAAGTTGGGAAATGCAAGAATTTGAGGGAGAGAGGATTTGAGAGGACTTGCTTGTAAGGACAGTCAAGGGCAAGTGTCCAGTATCTCAGCAGCACTCCACACACTGCGCTGTCTAGAGCAGTGGCATTAGGAAGGTTGAGAACCACTGGTCTAGAGGGACGCTGAGCCATCTGAACACCCACCCCACATGGCCATCACACAGACCGTATCTGATATGGGCCCTCACCCTTCACTATTCATACCTCTTCACATCCTTAGTCCCTGACAGCTGCTGTGGCCTAAGCCAGCACCCCAGCAACCACCTCCTATGCTACGCCCTGTATGTGTCTTGTCATGCAGCTCTCTGCTCAGCAGAGGGCATTAGTGGACTGAGCAGTTTTGAGCGATTCCACAAACTCACCACACCCCGGTATGCCTCACTCTGGGGTTCTCCATTCTCATTACTCCAGCTCGTATCTCCCACAGCTGTTCTCTCCTTCGGCTTCATTTCAGGCTGGAAGTACAGCTCAGGCTTCATTACTGCCGACATGATCAAGGAGCACCTCCCTCCGCCTGGGAAGTCCACTCTCATCCTGGTGTGTGGCCCACCACCCCTGATCCAGACAGCCGCTCACCCTAACCTGGAGAAGCTGGGGTATACCAGGGACATGATTTTTACCTACTGACACCTCCTGTGCTCTTGGTTGATTTGCCTGGTCCCTTTCATGTTTCAGTAGTTCAGCTTCACCACCTTAAAATGGGATGTTTTCAGAAGTGCCTCACCATGCACCTTTGGGCACACAATGCTTCTCTTTGGGGCATGGGCCTAAGAAGGGCTCAGTGGGCTGGAGACAAAGTGGCACTGAAGTCTCCTTGCTTGGAGGCTGGGAAGAGCTCCATTTCAGTATCCTACTCCATGGTTTCGTGAAATAAACTTAAGTACAAAGCAGATAAACTGTGAAGTGTGCTCTATGGAGAACCCCCTTAGCTGTCAGGAGGCCTGGGCCTGCCCTGCATGTGAATTGGTTTCTGTATATTCAGGGGATTTAGAACTGACAAAGTGCCTGAGCAGATTTCCAAAAGAATCCACGTGGGTCTCCCTCCACATGGATTCTCAGTGATCTCTTTTGAACCCTTCTCCTCAGAGTGTACTACTTTTAAGGTCAGACCTACTAGAGGGCTTGGGCATCTTCCATGGACACTTGTCCTTCTCTTGAGGGAGGCCCTTGAAATGGGGATGGTGTTAAAAACAATGCACATCAGGAAACAAATTCACAGGGTCAGTGGGCTCCAGGAATCCTTCCTAGACTCCTTATACTTTGCAGGAGTGGAAGCAAACTCCTTTTTAGGCTTCTGAGAAAGCCTAAGCTTATGGAGGGGATGGTGCCAGAGAAAGGCACAGGTGGTGCCCCTGGCACGTAATGGGGCAATGGGCCTCCATCTGGGATAGCAGATAGGGAGGTTAGGAGTGAACTTTTGTTTGTTTTTCAGCATTCTCTAATTGCTAGGTTTCAACTTGGCACTGGGGAATAGAGGAGGGATAATTACATACAGAAGCTTCTCAATTTGCAAAGTTAGCTTCTAGAAGCTATGGTTTAAATCTCTTTTCTCACTAAACTGACATGATGCAGGTGACCACTTTTGCCATCTGCCATTCATGGCTCAGAGCACATACTGCTGCTCCATTACCTGGGAGTGGGTAGAGCTGCTTCTGCACAATTGAATTTAATCCTCACGGCAGGTCAGAGATTCTGTGGTGATTTTCATCTCCAAGTTATAGATGAGGAAACTGAAGTTCAGAGACTAAGTGTTCCCACGTCATTCAGCCAATGGTGGCAGAGCTGGCTTCAAACATAGGTTGTTTTAAGTTGTTTCTCTTTTCACAAAAACTGACTTAGCAGCAGTGACGGAACCTAGTGTTACTTGATATCTTACTGGACATGTATGTATTGAGAGAGGGGAGAGGAGAGGAGCTCTGGGCAGCTCTCTGAAGTATAGCTATGTCTTCCCCACTGGTAGCCACACACAGGGATGGTGTCACAGGCCTGTGACGGGTAGGAGGGAGGGAGCACTAGCCTTCATCCACCCACCTGTTCAGTGCATCCCCAGTGAATCTCACACTCAAGGATAGTACTCTGCTGGGCACTTCACTGTAAGTAGGATGCTGCCCGCAGATGTTTCTCTAAGCAGCAGATCTGACCACGCTTCCCACCTGCTTTAAACCCCTTGCTGCTTTTACTCTATTCCCCGTCCTGGCTACCCCATCCTTGTGACATATTCCAGGGCCTGACAAGACCTTTCTTGACCTTCCACTGACCTCATCAGCATCAGCTTACTCTTCTGCTGGACTCTCACCCTGCCCCATTCTCTAGCCCAAACTCTAGTCTAACAAGGAGTAAAGAACAGGCTCAGGAAGACTCAAGATGGGAAGGGTTTCAGGTGCTCACCTGTCATATCTGTGACTGAGGAGTTGCGAGCCCAAGGGTGATACGATAAACCTGTGCTTAGAGAAAGTCCCCCGGGCACAGGGTAGAGAATGGAGGGGATAAACTGGAGGCCAGCTGCAGTGATCAGGTGAGAGACAACCTGAACTAGAGCCATCACAGTGGGGAAGAGGGTACTGCTTGGGAAGGGCACTGTGGCATGGGGGTGGGAGACAGAAAACAGGCTTTTGGGAAGATGGTGAGATTCTGTAGACATGTGTTGAGTATGAGGTGTTCAAGGGCCTTCCGCTGGGGGGAGCTGTTTAATCAGACATTCTGACTGAAGCTCCTGCCAGAAAGGCCTCCAAGACTGGTGTTTGTGTGTCTTGGGAAGCCTCTGCTCAGACCGGCACTGCAAATGAGGGTGATGGAGGCTGGCAGCCAAGGCAGTGGGGAGGGAGACCCTCATTCTTCCCCTGCTCAAATCCTAAATGCCCCCCCACCAGATCCCTGTGAATGGAAATGGGTGCTCCCTCCTGTTATTTCACCCAGCTCAGTCACTACAGAACACTCTGTCTTTTTTCCAGCGGTTTTATGAACGAACAGCTCTTCCTGTTTGGTATAAGAGCCTCCAGGCTGTCGCCAGGAATGCATGTGCCTTTGGGTCTGTGCTCATATCTCATTGCTTTTCCCACAAAAGTGGTCAGCAGTCCATGTATAAAAGTACAAAAGGTATAAAAGCTGCAGTGAAGAGCATGGCATAGTTGTAAACACACAGGGACACTAGGGCCACCTCCTGGACATCTGTCCCACAGCTCTGCTGTGTTCCTGCCAGCACCCCGTGTAACACCCTGGCAATCCTGACCAGGTTCTGCAGCTGGCTGTGTGCCAGCTTCCCATTGAAGCAAAGGCTCGGGGCCCTGACACGTGCCTCTCTGGGTTCTTGGCCATGAAGAAAGTCATCTCCAGTCATCAGCTTTGGGAGCAGCCAGACGGGAGTCATTCAGTAGCTGGTCCTGGCTCAGCATGGTCTGAAAGGGCACAGCCAAAGGGGCAGTTTAACAGGATTGTGGTCAAGACTACCCTGCGGCAGCTACGTGGGAAACAGGGGCAATGGGCTGTACGTCTAATGTTGGGGTGTCCCAGGTACCCTGGGTACTAGGTCAGAATAAACACTACTATTAAGACAAAAATAAATTACGTCTTGGAGGTAAAGTTGCTACGTCAAGGTCACCAAAAGTCTAGTAGAGATCAGAAGGGCAAGGTTGGATAGATCCCTTTCAGTGTGTGAGTCAAGAAATAAAAAAGTTGAATAGAAGCAATCCTACATGGATCCAGGGAGACTCTCCTATCTTCTCCTTGGATACAGGGAGACTCTCTGTCCTTGTTCCACTTCTAAATGTGCCTCAGTAGATGAGCCAGTGAAGTACAGTGGTAGGGCCTCAATGTGGGCAGACATAGTAGCCCATGGGCTCAGTGATGGGATCCCTGGGAACTAAAGAGCCCTGGAAGTTATAGGCCTCAAAAACAAAGCTGTGCTCTGTGGCCAGCCTTGTACTGCCAGGTCAACTCTGCCTATACACAGTATATGATCAGCCCTGCTTACAGATAACTAAGCCAAGGCTCAGAGAGAAGGATACACCCAAGGTCCCAGAGCTGGTAAAAGCAGAGGGACTTGACCCTCCTTGTCTCCCCAGACCAAGCTACCTCCCCACAATGTGGTCTGTCCTCTCAGCATGCTGGGATGTGCTCACATGCCTGTGGTATCCGCTCAGTCAGAGGTGTGATGGGAAATGCACGTGTCTGTCTTGGGCGGACAGGGCAGAAACTTGTCCATTAGCCTAGAGATGTGGCCTGGGCTTTGGGCTGACTAGACAGGACAGGTGACCCAGAGATCTTACCTTGCTCTCCTCGCCAGCTCTGAGACTTGGCAGAGGACCTGAGCACGCTTTAGTTGGCCCCAGCTGAAGGCCCTCCCTCATACACTTCGGAGCTCAAGGCCCAGCAACAGGCCAATGGAGAAGGTCCCTGGGATGCATTAAGCTTTGGGACTGGCTCAGGGTTGGGCTCTGACCCCAGAACCCAGCACCATTCTTTGCTCCTTCTCAGGCCTTGTATGCTACCACATTAAACTCACTGGGACTCTTTAGCACCAGCCCTACAGAGGGGAGAGGGTCAGAGTCCTACCGTAAGGCGGTGGATGTCTTGGGAGAGGAGCCCTATCTGCGTCACGGTGCCTTCTGAAGGTGCCATCTGTAAAATGGGCAGCAGCCTGGTCAGTACACATGGTGCAGCTCTGACTCGCAGGGATGGCATGCAAGACTTGGCCTGCTTGGGCCTAGCTCCTCCAGGGCTCGCCGGAGGAAGGGGTAAGGAGTGGGCCAGGCCTTGAGAAGTGACATGTGGGTGGAGCATATGCTGCTTCAGTTCCTGGAAAGATGTCACTGTCCTACACTCCATGTACATATCTCCTGGGGTCCCACCCAGTACCAGCACTCAGGGCACACAGAGCTGGGGCCTGTCAGCAGCAGCCCGTCTGTACACGTTCAGTATTTTAGCTACTTCCAGGAGCAGAGGGCAGCAGGAATGAGAGCCCTCAGGATGCTGAACAGACTAACAATTTCCAGGAACCAAAAGAAGCCAAGACATGAATGCCCTGGTATAGGCATGCGTCCTCGGGAAGCTGCTGCTGGAGCTTTCTCAATGCCTGGAAGCCCCCTTGCTCCTCCCAGGTAATGCTGGCCTACTGCATCTTCACTAAATCTATTTAGACAAAGTAGATTTGGAAACATCCTCTGTAAATATGGAGAGCATCCAGTGTAACCCCTTGTTTTCAGGCGGGAGAATTGAGGCCCATAGAAGGATTGAGATTTGCTTGTGGCTGCACAGAGAATTAGTGGCAAAACAATTCCATGCAGGAAACAGGTGCGTGCAGCGATTCTCTCACCAGGACATGATAAGAAATAAAGGACAAAGCCTGCCCTGACCAGCTCTCTATGGCTGCACTGGTCAGATGTTAACCTGAATGAGCACTTGTCAGCCAGCAGGCCTGGGCATGGGGATCAAACACCAGCACTGCCAGCTACAAGCCTGTGCCCACAACTCTCACCTCAGAGGAGGTGGCGGCCTGAGGCAGCCAATAGTTTAAGAAGCATATTTTACATTGCCTCCATCTGGGATAGCATCAGCGTGGCACGCTGGAGCATCAGGCCCTGCCCTGGCCATCAGGTAGTTACGAGGCTGTTATTCTTTTGGAGCTGAGGCCCAGGGGACCCAGTGGAGCCAAAAGCTGCCCTGAGGTGAACTGGAATCTTATGAGCAGGAGCCCACATTGGCAAGACACGTCTCTCTCTGGGTTCCTGGCCAGACAAGGCCCATCTGGAGGACCCATTATCAGCTAGTCAGCATCTAAATCAAGAAGACTGATCTGTTCCAATCCTCGCGGTACAGACAGACCAATCCCCACCATAGTCACGAGCCCAGCTAAGTCCCTAAGAGAGAAGCTGGTAAACACACAAAAGAACAGAGAGTCTTTCCAGCAAGACTGCCCTTCTCATCTCCCCAAGGCCCCCTGCACAAGGTGGCTCATGCTGCTGAAACGGAAACCAGCTTTGGGGTCTGCATGACAGATGTGACTTACAGTTAGAACGTGTGTGACAGGGGAGGTGGAGCCTGCAATAGCAAGACCACAGACCTCCTCTGAAGATATGGGGAAGGGGTCCCTCCTTGTCTTATCTCTCCCCTCAAACCTGAGTATGCACCTGTCCGAGGCCACGTCAGTGGCATTGGCTCTTAAGCTGTGCTATCAGTAGGACTCTATCTCCAGATACATCCAGCTCTCTTCCCCCAACAAGATTAAGGATATGTTGCATTATTGACTTTATACATAAATACTGTTTTTATTACTAGAAAGAAGCAGCCACCTCTGTAGTAGGGCATAACACAATTCCACTGTCACTGTCACACAAGTCCCAGCTAAGACTGTGGCCCACAGGCATAAGGCACTTGAGCTTTTCTCTCAGTTGAAGTAAAGGGAGATGTCTGAGAACTGAGCCTCTTGGAAGTGACCATGGTCTCTGGGCCTGTGTCCAAGTTCATATGTTTCCACTGGGTGCTGAAGATGGACATCAAGAATAATTAAAAATATAAGTGTCTTTAATTGTCTTTCCTCCTGAGCCCACCTTTGGCAAGAGTCCCTGAAGCCTGGCTCTTGGCAGAGGTGCAGCTCCACATCCTGGCCACCTTCAGGGTTCGAAGAGAGACTGGCCCAGGGGTCCACAATTGCTGGAATGTTCTTTGAGAGTCATGCACACGTGCAGGGAACGAGGTGCAGTTAAATGGTGACACACGGTGTTACTGTGAGTGCTCAGGGTGCACAGAGAGGGCAGGTGACAAGAGCATCAGCTAATCTGTCCCACCTGGTCTAGCCCATCCAGTTCAGGGGCATCAAGAGGGCTGAGGCCCCGATAGCCACTGTAGACCTTGTGACTGTTGCCGACACCATCACTGGGCTCCATTGGGCAAATGTAGTCTGTCGATTCATCAAATTTCTTTTTTCTTATGTTTCCAAAATGTGAAAATCCTAGTTTCCTTGGCTAAAACACAACAAATGCAAGATAATGGGGTTATCAAGCAAGTGTGCAGATACAATATTTAAGGGCAGGCTCAAGAGGAAAGAAATGAGGGAAACTGCGTAGAAAAACTATCTGAACAAAACAGAGCTTCTATAAGCAATTTCCATGTAGGAGAAGAATCCAACAGATAAGTAATCTTGAACAAGAGAGTGCCCCTCCAAGAAAACCCACCTGAAAACCCATGCCTGGCTGCCCCAATGACTTTCTTATTTCCACAGATGGCCTGGGAGCTCCTACAGAACGCCAGTCTGTACTTAAGGCCAACAAGGAGAACTTGCCACACCACAGGTGCCAGCCCCACATGGGAGCACCCCTACCCCCTCAGCACCCAGTGCCATCTGAAGGCCCCCTGGACCATCTTCACCCGGAACAGTCTCTGCTCAGTTCCCCAAGACACACTTCCCATCCTGTTCCCTTGGGGAAGGAGTCTGCATGAGAGTTCTAGCTAGGCCTGAGACATTGATATGCTGCCGGAGACAGGGCCAGCCTGGCATCCAGGCATTGTCTGTGGACCTGCAGTCTGGGAAGAATGTGGTCCCAGGTAGTGTGGCTCAGGCAGGTTCTAATGGACTCTGTGGGATTCAGGGAGCCCCTGTGAGCAGTGCTGGTGCTGGGATGACCTCAGAACCTCCAGACAGAACAAAACAAACGAGACTTGCTGCAAATAGGAACATTTCCTGTGTTGTCCTGTGTTTGACCAAGACCCCCTCTGGCACTGTGGCAGTCAGATGGGTCTGACTGAAGGGAGCCCAGACTGGGGCTCCTCTGCCCTCCAAGCTGAGTCAGGGCAGTGTTGGTGTAGAGCACGAGCTCCCAGCACCTGAGAATAGGTGCTTCCTGAACCTCTTGGGTAAAGAGCACACAACATTCTTCTGTTCCTACGCTTCCTGGTAAAAAAAAGCCTGCAACTCGCTTCCTTGGAATCAAGATAAGCAGGGACTGGACTAACAAAGACTCACAGGCAGCAGGATCATAGCAGAAGCTGAGCACTCTCTGCACCCAGGCTGCCCATATGATGTGACTACGGGCAGTGAGCTGGCTCTTGCACAACAAGAGGGCCCCCCAGCCCACCCAGGAAAGGTTTGGTAACTCACCCGGACTTTGGCTGTAGTGGTCAATGGTGTATAAGTTGGTGAGGTCATTTTCTCTCGCTTTTCTTGTTCCGCCTCAGGACCAATCAGGGCATTGAATTTGGTGGTCAGGTGGCGCCTGAGGAGAGTCTTCTGTGGTGGGATATTGAGCAGCATAGCCAGGGTGTCCCCAGTGAAGCGTGGCTCCAGGATCTCAAAAGAAACCACAGACAAACCTAGCTGAGAGCAACCACAAATGGCTCCAGATAGGGGATACTGCGAAATAGGACACTGGACTTGGGGAGCCTCCAGGCACTGAAGCTCATCCATCTGCACTGTGCCCCGCTCCTCTGAGCAGACACTAGCACATTCGTCCACTGGGCACCTCATCTGCAAGCACCAGAAGAGAAAGGGGGCCTCTTTGATAAGGCTATCTCCCCGAGTCTCCAGCCTCTCCTCATTTCCCTTCTGGCTTTGGCACATGACAGATCTGAACAGTGACAAAGATCACATTGGTAGTAATCAGGAAGTCACATTCTGATGCCCCCCCCCCACTACCCCAGCCCCCATGGAACATGTGGAACTGTCTTGGCAAGCATTGGCCCTTGTTCAATTACACTGACTTGGAATCCTCTAGGTCTGTTGCTAAGGAAGTCCTTCCAGAAGTCACCATGTTTCTATGAATATATGTTCATAGAATCTAATGTTTTGCTAGAATTTGTGTTTGGCCCTTTAGAAATCAGTTTCTGGGTGGCACCTGTGGCTCAGTGAGTAGGGTGCCAGCCCCTTATACCGAGGGTGGTGGGTTCAAACCCGGCCCTGGCCAAACTGCAACAAAACGTAGCTGGGCATTGTGGTGGGTGCCTGTGGTCCCAGCTACTCAGGAGGCTGAGGCAAGAGAATCGCCTAAGCCCAAAAGCTGGAGGTTGCCGTGAGCTGTGATGCCATAGTACACAACCCAGGTTAAAAAAGTGAGACTCTGTCTCTTACAAAAAAAAAAAAAAAAAAAAAGAAATCAGTTTCTGAGTACTCTAGTTTGCACCAAGGTAGGGGGGCTAGGCTGAAGAGCCACTTACAATGAGACCTCCGTGGACTCCACTCCCTCGAAGGTTGGGTGCATACTCTGCCAGGTCCACTGATCGCAACCATTCCATAACCCTGTGGTTGGACCACTGCACAACTTCTGAAGGAGAAAGGTTACTCTGTGAGGGTACAGATAAGAAAGAAGTTAGGCTTAGTAGGTTCCACCACAGTCCTCTGCGGAATTAGCCCCTGTGGGAAAATCTGCCCCAGATGCTTACCTCTGGCACTTGGACAGGCTTGAGAAGACCCTCAAACCTAATGACCCAGCCCAGCCAGACCATCTGCCTAAGAGCTTTCCCAGCTCAGTTCCCAAGAAATTGTGCTCTTCCTGTCTTGCAGGATCCTCTACTCTACTAAGATATCTTTTACTTTCTAATCTTCTGGTTAACTTGATGAATAAAGAAAGACATACAGATATTCATTCTATGATTCAACAGACTATAAAGATGACCTTCAATTGTGAGCCAAGGTTTTTTTTTTTTTTTTTTTTTTTTTGAGACAAATTGTCTCACTACATCGCCCTGGGTAAAGTGCTGTGGTTTCATCAGGTGACAAGCTGTGACTGACAGCCCTTGAGCTTCAGAGTCCACCAAGAACTCCAAGATTCATGGAACATCATGGAGCATTTCACCATGATTTGGGCACTAGTATTTACCTTCACTATTTCTTCTCTAGCAAGAGTGGCTCATGGATCCCCTGTGCACCTGGCCCTGAAGGTCAGTTAATTGTGTACCTACAAGTAGGGAAACCTATTCCAAAATATTTGGTTCCTTAAGGGCCCTCCTCCTACCACCTCCTCTGGCTCTTCTCCTCTCCTCTGCCTACACGATATCCATCTTTCCCATTCTGTCTTTGCCTTCTCTATCTTTGCACCATCTCCTCATCTTCTTTAATCTAATGGTGACTTTGAAAGACTCATTGCCACTGCTGTCTGGCCCATAGCATGTGTCTCCCCAAGGCAGAGTGAGAGCTTGGAGTTCTATGATGATTGTGAAACCCAAAGCAATAGGGCTGCCTGGGTACCATCAAGCTCAGGCACAGGAAAGAATCTCAAGCACCATTATCCAAAAGGCAGCCATTTGGGGATGATACCATTCTTGTTCTCTCACAGCTCAGGGGTAACTGGAGAGATGCTATCCTCCCCTCACCTCATCAGCTGGCCGCCTGTGCAGGCAGTGGGGGTTGAACTTGTTGACATGCAGCACGTGAATGGCACATTTGATGCTGAGATGATGTAGTTGGCTGGTAACTTTTAAGAAGAGTAAATCATTCTGGAAGAGGAAAGTTACGGTTGATGAAACAGAGTTTCCAAAGAAACAAAAGACCTCTGGAATTCCTTCCCAGACCAAACACAAACAAGTCTACCACACCTAAGGAAGGTGCACATGGAAACATCTACAGCTTCTTATCACAGTGGTTTGTACTCTACTACTTGGGACTCTACTTATGTGACAAACAATACTATTGTATGGTCTTAAGAATATGAAGGAAGTAATTGGGGGGGCCACACTTATGGTGCATCTTAGAAGGGTATAGGCAAAGCTTACTAAATGCAGAATACAAATGTCTTCATACAATAACTAAGAAAATGTTATGAAAGGCATGTTAAACAGTTTGATGAAAACATTTTGGATTGTATGTGAAACCAGCACATTGTACCCCTTGATTGCACTAATGTACACAGCTATGATTTAATAAAAAAAATAAATAAATAAAAATAAAAGAAATTTACTTCTTTGGAAAAAATAAATAAATAAATAAATGAAATAAAATAAGGTATTTTGAGGGCTAGTGTTTCTAGTCTTTGGAAGGAATACATGAAACAATTTGACAAAATATATACTAGAACCTCCGATGTTGACCACCTCCTTGAGCTGACTTAATTTTCAGAGACCAGACATGCACCACACCTACCTATCAGTACAGGAGGATTAGTTTCTTATGTTGACCATCTCCATATGTTAACCAGTTTGTTACAGGCCCTTCAGCGGTCAACTTACAGAGGTTCTACTATTTATTTATTCTGTGAAGGACAATATTCATCACAGGATGTCACAAAGACAGCACACTGCCTACCCTAATAAGTCATCAGCCTTATCATAAAACACAAACAGAAATACTTGGAGTAAATTACCAAAAAAAATTTATCTTAAGTAACAAGCTTTAAAATGTTATGTTTGAATATGTAACTCAGATTATTTTGTTAACTCATATTGCAATCACTTAATACATTTTAAGCTGACCACACAGTATTATCTCTGAGGCAGATTCTTAAGAACTGTTCCCAACTCTCTTTGCATCTCTTCCTAATACAGTTCCTTTGTAGACAAATGAACTTATTTAGGTAGAAAATTACTCTCTCACTCTTTTTATCTCCAGTACGGAAGTCTGTAAGTCCCTACTCAAGGCACTAATGACATCATGTTTCCGCATCCCCAGCACCTGCCAGATAAGAGCTGGTGCCAGGACATGTCTGATAAATGAACAAATGAATAAATGAACTGATATACAATGAACAAATGATGGATTCCGAGTTTACATTAGGATTACCCAACCCTCTCCTCTTGTCAAATCCTCCTTCATTAACTCCCATGTCTTCAAAATGATGAACGGTGACGTTATCCAGATGGCTTCTCAGAACGTACATGAATAACAAGTTAGCCCCAACATGAAGAGGCTTAAAAAATTATACATCGAAAAGAGAAATTCATCTCATTATTCACTTTATTTCAATAAAAACTGGTGTTGTGAAATGAGTAAACATAAACTCCACCCTCAGAGCATGTGAGGTCTAGTAGGGGAGACACAAATACAAATAAGAACACAGGTGATAATTCTTCCCTGCGTCTCTTCTCCTCTGAAGTTCTTGGTCAGGTTTACTTGCTCATGTACTGATTGATCTGACTAGAACGGGTCTCAGCAACCAACACCAAGCCTTCATGCCAAGCACCAGCCAAAGACTCCACACAAACCACTTCCACACTCCCCACCCCTTCTGGTGCCTCTTCTCAGGCTTGTAGAATCCAGCAACCACCTGTCTTCTGACACTCTGGCCTCCCTTTAAGCCCCTATGCATTCGCTTCTCACAGCATCCTTCTTCTACAAAGGCTGTGGCTTTTCCCCTTCATTCTTATAATCAGCTAATAACCGGAGACCAGCTCTGCTCCTAATCGCTCAAACTAAACAAATGTTTACACACTCTTCGCTGAGTCACAGGCTCTCTGGCCTGACTGTTGACTCTGCCAGAGAGGCGCCTCTGTGGCCCAGCTGCTTACCGGCCACACAGCTGGCACCCCTGGGCATCTTCCTAACCCAATGCCCCTGACAGCCTAGAAGAAACAACAGCCCCTACAGTGGGGTAATGCACTGACCACAGGGACCTGACATTCCTAACACTTGCTCCCCTTCAGTGAAACAAAGGCATAAGATTTGCAAATGTCACTAAAATGGAAAAAATCAAGTCATCTTAGGCACCAAAACATCAACTTTGAAGTAAACAGGATTTACAATTTACTGGGTGCAGCTGGGAGGCTTTTGTCCTCCCAATCACGGGAGAAAGGAGAACTTCCAGTTAGACCCCTATGTATCCTTCCAGAAGGCAAAGCAATGGGGTGAATTTTTACTGAATACACAGAAATGACCTTAGTAAAACAACTAACCAGGTTTGATTTTTGAAACATAAATGAAACCAGGATTTTACAATCAACGTACTTTCTTTACATAAACAGATAACAGCTTACAACACAATAAGAGTGTGAAAATGATGACAGGACTTCAGCAGCCTATCTATGAAAAATTAGGCTGAAATTGACTATTACAATCAGATCAAGTTTCCAGTAAGTTTTAAAGGAATTGGTAAATTTGGGGGGAAACTGGCAGACAGTAAACAAATGAAAATTATATTTCAGGATTATTATTAACTCAGACTGCTTAGCCAAGACTACAATCCACAGAGCTCACCAATTTATACGGCACAATACTCTTCTAGTGGATGTTTGTCTATGTATTTATAATGCCAAGGGATCAAGAGAGGCCTTTTCTTATTTGCTTCCAAAATAAACAATGATGTATCAAATTTAGAAGTACGTCCTAAAATATTTGGTAGGATTTTAAAATAGTCTGTGTCAATGTAAATATAAAAGAAATGGTAAACGTGTACCTGTATGCAGTTACTTCTCTGCATTCTTCAAGGTACTGGAAATTCTAAGAACATAACAAGCTTGATTGATATACAAGTGAATAAACACACAGGAAGTATGGCAAGGCTGGTTTCTTTGGTTTTGTTGGTAGTCCTGGCCTTATCTGAAGAACACTGAAACATTTAGGCCTGGTAGTGGGATTGCAGACGCTAACTACCACCCACCTCCTCCCACCAGCATACCCAGGCCTTTGCTCTGGGATTGGCCTCTGCTGGGAACGCTCTTTCCCCTGACACTCCCTACGGCTCCTGCACAGCCTTCGAGACATTTTCCCAAAGTCAGTTTCTCAGGGAAACCCTTCCTCACTTCTCTACCGAGAATATAAAGTCCCCCACAGCATCCCGCATCTCCCTTCTCTGCTTTTATGTTTTCTCCTTGGCAATTATTGCTATCTAAAATTCTATGTGGGCTAGATATTTTGTTCACTATTTCTCTTTTCCACTAAAACCTAAGCTCAGTGAGGGTAGGGATATGTGTCTGATTTGCTGCCTACTGTATTTAGGGTGCCCCAAAGAATGCCAGGTATAAAGTAGGCACTTGACAAACTTTTTCTGAATAAATGAATAAATCCACGCAAAGATGGTTCATTGGTTGGTCTCCAGTGTGCCCTCCTGATGAACCGTGAACCCTGCTAACTCCAGGTCCCCGCACCTTTGCCTAATCAAAAATTCTTAGCCTTATCGCCCAACCCCTTCTCTTCTACTTTTCTTTCTCTTTCCTGCAGTCACTGTTTTCAGATCATATTCAAAATAGGCTTTTTATTATAAGCAACCTGGAATCATTTGTGAAAATAAGCAGGATGTAAAGAAAAGTAAGAAGATCATGGCTGCCATGAAAAGTTTTCTTCTCTCTCTGTTTTGCGTATTTTTGCAATCTTTGAATCATACAAGATCATAGAACAGACAGAGGCTGGTAGGCTGGTATTTCACTGATGTAGAAAACAGGCCATTCGTACATGTTTGCATATGTAGAAAAAAGAATAAATTACACAGATACACTGAATCATTTCTACTTCTGAGGGAAATTCAAAAAAGTGGTGTTTAAAAGTTAAGCATATTAATGCTTTCATAGAGTTAGAGTTGGCTAGTTAATTTATAGAGTACATCCCTTCCCATCAACTTCATACTATCCAAAATTAACTATTGATATTTTGCTAGCAATTGTCATTTTTTCTTTCTTTTTTTTTTTTTTTTCTTGAGACAGAGTCCACTCCATCACCCTGGCTAGAGAGCAGTGACACCATTGGAACTCACAGCAACCTCAAACTCCTGGACTCAAGTAACACTCCTGCCTCAGCCTCCCGAGTAGCTGGGACTATAGGCATGTGCCAAAACACCTGGCTAACATTTTTTCTACTTTATGTAGAGATAAGGTCTCACTCTTGCTCAGGCTGGTCTCAAACTCCTGACCTCAAGCAATCTTCCTGCCACAGACTGCCCAAGTGCTAGGATTACAGGCCTGAACCACAGCACCTGGTCAAAATTGCCAAATTTATATTTCAAGAAAAAGCTCTACATGGTGTATGCCAACACTTATTTAGGCAAAAAAAAAAAAGCCTATACTCAGGACTTTAAAAACAAAGCATGCAAATAGATGAAAATACTTGAAGTTTGAAAACAGAATTAATCAAAGGCCAGACTAGCCATCCAGTTATAAAAATGTGTTATAATATACCAACAATAAATAAAAACAGCAGAGTTTTGGCACAAGAATATACACACAGATGTATAGAAAATAATGCTTCAAGAATAAAAAAAAAAATCCCCACTATATACAAAAGGTTAATGTATGGAAAAGGAAAGATGAATGGGCAGAATTCCAGACTATTATCCTCTCAACCACCTCCAAGTCTAAACTATCTTGGCACTAATCAGACAAACCCATATCAATAAGCCACACAAATTCTCCCTCTTTTTTAACCATGATCAAATACCACAAAATAAGAAAAAACTATATTCAATATATGGGGCTCCTAAAATTGCCTGTTTAGGGGGGAAAAACTATTTTAATTTTCTTCTACACCATGTGTCAAAATATTCCAGATGGACAGAGAGACCTTCAGACGAGGGTTTAAGGCGGCCCTGTCCAGGCCGGGAAGAAGAGGTGAGAGAATTGCCTGTTCAGTGGCTGAGCCAGACTGGGAGTGCCCGGAAAGAGCCATGGCCTGTCTGGTGGCCAGTCCTGGGAGATTTGGCATGGTCATTATGCAAAGAAGGAAGGGGTGGTACTTCCTGGGGGCAGGAAAGCGTGTCACTGTGGTTTCCACTCACCATTTTTAAAATTGCCTAGATGAAACTGTTTTGGAAAAAGATGCTTGCACAAACCATAATTATGCATTTTATGATATTTTTTAGCCCTCTAGAAGAGAATCCTCCCTAAAACATCTCAATCTTAATTTTTTTCTTTACTATCTCATTTCCAAGTATAATCATAGAAGCAAATTAAACTACTGAGGTCAGTCTACATTTCATTTTTCTTCTCGCCCTGAAAACATCTACATCTTCAGAAATTCATCTTTCATACCCCTCTAGAGGAATTTGTGTTATCCTTTCCTAACTGATTGTCTTTAGTTACAGCTATGTTCTCTCTAGATTGATAAGACTTATTCAAGCTGAAACTTCCAATCCAAACTCTGACAATCCCGTTAAGAGTGGCCCTTAGCAACCTCCAACAACCCGAGGTTCTATTCTATAGATTCCTTTTATGATCCCACCTTAGCAAATTCAAATTTCAGTAATTAATCAGGGCTTTGTTTTGTTTTGTTTTTTGAGACACAGTCTCACTTCATCACCCTTGGTAGAGTGCTGTGGCTTCATAGCTCACAGCAACCTCAAACTCTTGGGCTTGAGAGATTCTCTGGCCTCAGCCTCCCGAATAGTTGAGACTACAGGCACCCACCACAACGCCCAGCTATTTTTAGAGACGACATCTCACTCTTGCTCAGGCTGGTCTCGAACCTGTGAGCTCAGGCAATCCACCCGCCTCGGCCTCCAGAGTGCTAGGGCTTTGTTACAAAGGTTCTATTTCTTTCTTGCTATAGATAACCACATCCTTAAAAATGGTGTTCTATCCTCAGAAGCAGCCCTTTCATAAGGCTCATTCAGAATTTCTACGTAATCCAATGTGCCCTTTATTATGAATAGACCATCTCACTGTGAAACTAGGGACTAACACAGACAACTTAGTTAAGTGCCCAAATGTCAAATTCCGTTTCCATAACAATACATTCATCCCAGTGCAATAGGCAGGACTGAGCATTCTATAAAAACTGTAAGGGGTATAAACATGCAGTGACAAATTATTAGCTCAGCTTATTAAGATCTTGATACACAGGTCTATGTAAAAATAGGTTTTAACCTTGATATAAATCAGTGATGTCAGGATACCTAAAAATGCATCAATCATAGTCTTTCATTATCTTGATGGTGTTATCAGCAGTAACCATGAAAGCAAAGTAAGTATATATTATATAACTAATAAGATACAATTATTTATAATTTTGTGATTTATAAAAATGTGGATTTGTAATAACTCAAGTATAAACTTTTCTGAGGATCATGGTGTATAGTGGAATAATTATCATACTAAAGTCAAAAGGCTTCCAGAGAATATCTTGTTAACAAGCACCATCGACTGTGTCTGTGGGTAATGAACTTAAGCAATTTTCCTCCAAATTCTATACCTTTAAATATAATAAAATAAGCAATTTTATACACCCATAAATAGTATTCTTATCAGTATTCTTTCAATACTAACCTAGAGTTTAAAATGTCATTTGTGTAATCAAAATGTACGGAGAAAACTTATGCAAAAAAATTTTTTAATTGCAAACCTAGAATATTAACTCTAATAAAATACATGGCCTGAGCACTAAGAAAGTCATCTTTCCACATAAGCTCCACCTAGTCCTCTTCATTAACATGCAAGCTTTCTGTTCAGCAGGTAGATAAAAAAACAAAAAAGGTTGGGGCAGCGCCTGTGGCTCAAATGAGCAGGGTGCCGGCCCCATATGCCAGAGGTGGCGGGTTCAAACCCAGCCCCGGCCAAAAAAAAAAAAAAGGTTAGTCAAAATATAAGCATAAAATAGCTCAGAAGAAAGTATTAATAATAGAAGTTCACAGAAATGTTTTTTAAACTCTGGGAAACTGGCTGGGCTGGTGGCTCACACCTGTAATCCTACCACTCTGGGAGGCCGAGGTGAGTGGACTGCCTGAGCTCACGGGTTTGAGACTAGCCTGAGCAAGGGTGAGACGTTAGCTGGGCTGTGCCAGGTACCGTAATCTCAGCTACTACTTGGAAGGCTGAGACAAGAGAATCACTTGAGCCCAAGAGTTTGAGGTTGCTGTGAGCTGCAATACCAGGGCAAAACTCTGTCTCAATAAATAAATAAATAAACAAACTAACTCTGGGAAACTGACAGAGCTCGGTTGTTTGTTATATAAATGTGATTTATTTTGTTGCCTTAATAAAAGGCGGGGTGGTATTAGGAAAAAGAAAATATAGCAATTGCTAAGCAATAATGAAAAGGATGGTAACAAAAAAAATTAATGAGCAAAACTTTAAACTATTTTATATAATGGTAAGAAATGAAGTTTCTCGGTTTTCAAATTCAAATTTAAATGTGAGCACATCTGTGAAGAGAAGCTTTTCCTGACCCTTCCAGGATGAGGGCGTCACTCCCTCTTCTTCCGCCAACCTTTGGGTATATCTCTGATGGTTCCTGCTACTTACTTCCTCTCTCTGCCTTCTAAGAATCACTACCATAGAGTCCCACAGTTTCCGTCTGGAGAAGTCCTAACCCTTAGACATAGTAAACTGGCAAGAGTGTGAAAACCATTGCTTAGTGTATGCGGAAACAAACTTAATAATTCCTTAGAATGGAAGCAATGAAAAGTTACAGCTCCATAAAGTGAACTACAATCAGTCTTCTAAACTTTCTTTCAACTTCTCAAAAGTAAACACACTGTTCTATGATACAAAAGGTCAACCAGCATTTACATTATGACAAACTAAAATATTTCTGACATCTTAGAATAATTTCTCCCCTGACTTACTCTTTTGTATTATATGTGTGTAATGGTAAAAGATATGCTCAAATGTTTTATGGAAGAATTAGTCATAATAGCCAAAAGGTGAGACAATTAAATGTCCATCAACTGATGAATAAACAAACAAAATGTGGTATATCCAGACAAACAAAATGCTATTCAGCAGTAAAAAGGAATGCAATACTGATGTATAATACAATATGGATGAACTTTGTAAATATTATGCTAAGTCAAAGAAGCCAGGTCAAATATTATAATTGTACGAATCAGTGTATTTAAAAATAATTTCCCAAATAGGCATAAAGACATACAGTATATCCGTGGTGGCTTAAAGCTGGGGAGGTGAGGATGAGAAGGAGATGCTAGCTAAAGGATACAAACTTTCTAAGGTGATAAAAATGTTCTAAAATCGACTGTGGGACAGGCTGTAAAACTAGGAATATACTAAAAACCACTGACTTATACCCTTTGTATACAAGTCACCCATGGTATAACATATGAATTATCTCTCAATAAAGGTATCACCAAAAAGGAAAAATATAGTCTCTTCATATCCTATACTGATAGTTGTCTCTTTCCTTCACTCAAATCTCACCTCTTCTCGTCACCTTTCTGCGTAGCTCTAAGTAACCTCCCCCTTCTCTCATCCCCAGATAAACTACATTCACCAGGAAGCCCACCGACAGGCTGCACAATTCATAAAGCTCCGGCAGGGAGTGCCTAGAGTCGAAAGGGGGCAGAGCGATTTCCCACTGGGCCTAAACACTGTTGTCGTCTGTGTCATCCTCAGGTTTTTAAAGAGCAAACTTGGTTTATGTCACGTTGATTCTGTTTTTTCCATAGTGTCCAGTAAATGTGCTGAAGGAACTGCTTATTTGTTAGGCAGGTTTCATAACCACAGCAGCGGCAAAGTCATTAGAAACAATCCACGAGCATCAGGAGGAATATGAAGAAATGACCATTGTGATGAGCATGGCAAACCGGGGGTGAGGGGTGGGAGGGGACGGTTGGAGGGGGGATATTAACGTTTCTCTGCCAATACCATCAGCTGCCCTCCCTTCAGCCAACTCGAATAGCATGCAAAATAAGATAATATAGGCTTGGTGACCAAATGAAACTTCAATACAAGTCGTTTCAAATACCACAAAGACTTCCCCTTAGGCCACACCCTGTTGTAAAGGCTTTCAGTGCCAATGGAAGGCACCAAATATTAGTATATCGCACTTTGCCTTACAGGAAAAAGAATTTTCTTCTTTTCTTTCTTTCTTTAATTTGTTCACATCTTAACATCTTCACAATTGCTTCTGATATCTTTATTCAAAGCTACAGTGAATTTATATCACCTTCTATGGAGTTGCAGAGGGGAGAAGGTAGTGGCTCAGTAAAGAAGACAAAAAATAAATCACCTCTTGAGAGTTAGAAAAAAATCCGTGACTTGTAATGACTGCCTGGTCTCAAATTCAGTATGCTGGAGATAGGTGTGCTGGCAGTCTGCACGAGGATCACAACTTCCCGCCTGATTGCACAGGCGCGGGGAGCACCATCTGGGTGGGAAATGGCAACCATCCAAGCCATTCCAGTGGAGCCTGGGCACCAAAATCAGAATGATGAAAACATCCAGCTGGCAATCTGCTAAACAAAGAGCTCATCCAAATATTAATAAATCCCCTTCCAATTCTTTATTTTTTTCTCAGCAATTTAACTGCAAAGCCCACCAGCTTTTGTTCTTAAGTATAAGCCTCAAATAGAAGAAGAAATGAAATAGCAGAAAGACTAAACCAAGAATATGGAGACCAAGTTCCAGCCCTTCTATGTGACTTTGAGCACATTCTATAGCCTATCTGGGCTGCAATTGTTTTCCCTATAAAAAAAAAAATGAATAGGCTCAGCACCTGTGGCTCAACGGGTTAAGGCACCAGCCATGTACACCTGAGCTGGCGGGTTCGAATCCAGCCCCAGGGCCCGCCAAACAACAATGATGGCTGCAACCAAAAATGGCCGGGCGTTGTGGTGGGCGCCTGTTAGTCCCAGCTACTTGGGAGGCGAAGGCAAGAGACTCGCTTGAGCCCAGGAATTGAAGGTTGCTGTGAGCTGTGATGCCACGGCACTCTACCCAGGGTGACAGCTTGAGGCTCTGTCTCAAAAAAAAAAAAAAAAAATGAATAGACTAAAATGATGCCAAGTCTGCAGAGTGAGGTCAACATAAAACACAATATTACGCTGAGACTTTATTCAAGAACACACTAAAAAATAAGGTTCCAAGCTGGGGTGGTGGCTCATGCCTGTAATCCTAGCATTCTCGGAGTCCAAAGCTGGTAGATTGCTTGAGCTCAGGAGTTCCAGACCAGCCTGAGAAAGAACAAGACCTCAACTCCACTAAAAGAAGAAAAACTAGGCGGGCATTCTGGCAGGCAGTGGTAGTCCCAGCAACGTGGGAGGCTAAGGCAATAAGATCGCCGGAGCCTAGCAGTTTGAGGTTGCTATGAGCTATGACACCATTGCCCTCTACCAGGGCAACAGAGAGAATGTGTCTCAAAAAAGTAAATAAATAAATAAGGTTCTGAAAATCTTAATGTCGCTTCTCAAATTCTGTAACCTGTTCCTACTACATCCTCCCAATGGCTACTAGAAGGAAAAAGTGCTATGGTATGGCCCAAATTCTATAAAAATAATAAAAATGACTCCTTGCGGTTTGCAGTGGAAAAATCAGCTTTATTGTTTACAGAAAAAACTTTGTGAATGCAAATTCATCTTTCAACCCCAAATCAGGATTTATCTTTTTTGCCCTAATGCCTCCCCAACGGTTACCTACTCCTTCCCCTGTGCTGTCAACCTATTTCACGCATGTATCCACTTTTGCATTCATCATTTATTTTTTCTGTCTCTCTGTCTCAATTCTAGGTGGTCAAGTCCATGAAGGCAAAAAATATTTAATATAGCTTGTGTCCATAGTCCCTAGCACTATATATGTGTAACAATCACAACTATTTAAGCTGCACGCCTAAAAAAGAATGTACAGACTCAAGTATCAGAAAGTTCCAGAAGGTAATCTACACTTCAGACACAGCTAGATCCACCCATTCAAGAAATAGTTAAGAAATCTGTCTTTCTCCATCTCTCAGCTCATACTTCTTCATGTTGGCTTTTTAAACAGACAGACAACCCTTTCTGGTGGTAACACAGCAGTTTTTCCAAGTTATGGCAGTTTTCCAACTCACTAATTGTATCTCTCTCAAGACTCTTTTTGGGTCTGTGTTCATCTCTGAACCTATCACTGTGGCTCTCAAGATATAAACTCCATTGGCCAAATCAGTGCAATTGCCTATTCCTTGAGCAAGGTCAGTCTATAGACTACATTGTGGGAAGTGAGTTCCCAAAGAACAAATCAAGTACCATTTCTAGAAAAGTAGAAAGAGGAGACAAGGAAGGCAAAAACAGCAGATGTTCATTCCAGCTTGGTTGTTTGCTTAATTAAATGTAATCATGTTTGTAATAGAGACTTTGTCCTTACATAGACTCTGATTGCACTACTACCTACTACAGAAATAGTCTAATAAATTATGTCATGATCAGTCAAGGTTAGGGAGTTGGAATGGAGGATGGGGTATACAAGTTGATTCAGGCAAAGGGAAAATAGCTACCTGTCTAGGCCACCCTGAAAACTGAAGCTAAAATTCTATGGTTAAGATAGTGGCCCCCTCCTTATACCGTATACAAAAATTAATACATCTTGGATCAAAGACTTAAATGTTAAGAGCTAAAACCATAAAATTCTTAGAAGAAAATACTGGCATAAATCTGCATGACTTCAGATTAGACAATGGTTTCTCAGACATGACAGCAAAACCACAAAACAAAACAAAATAGATAAATTGAACTTAAAGAAAATTGAAAACTTTGGAACTTCAAAGCACATCATCAAGAAAGTAAAAAGACAACCCAAAGAGAGAAAATATTTGCAACTCATATATCTGATAAGGGACTAAGACCCAGAATCTACAAAGAATTCTTGCAATTCCATAACAAAAAAGACAAATAACCCACTGAAAAAGTAGGCAAGGGTTTGAATAGATGTTTCTCCAAAGAAGATATACAAATGGCCAGTACCAATGTAAGGGTGCTTAACATTAGTCATTAGAGAAATGCAAATCAAAACCACAATGAGATAACTTCACATCTACTAATTTGACTAAAATCAAACAGATAACAAGTATTAGTAAGGAGGTGGAGAAACTATAAATTTCAGTAGCGGCCGGTGGGAATGTAAAATGTTATCATCACTTTGGAAAGTTTCACAAATCCTCACAAAGTTATAAGTATCAGTATTATGTGACCCAGCAACTCCACTCTTAGGAATATACACAAGAAAATGAAAATAAATGACAACGCAGGAACTTGCTCATGAATTTCATAACATTTTTCATAATAATCAAAAAGTAGAAAAAGGCTGGGCATGGTGACTCACACCTGTAATCCTAGCACACTGGGAGGCCGAGGTATAGATTGCTTGAGCTCACCAGTTCGAGATCAGCCTGAGCAAAAGCAAGACCCCATCTCTCCAAAAAACAGAAAAACGGAGGCAAGAGAATCACTTGAGCCATTGTTGGAGGTTGTTATGAGCTATGACAGCACAGCACTCTACCCAGGGCAACAGCTTGAGACTCTGTCTCCAAAAAATAAAAAAAGTAGAAATAAACTCCAAATGTCCACAAACTGAGGAAAGGATATATAAAATGTGATCTAGCCATAACATGGAATATTACTTAGCCAGAGAAAGTAAGAAGGTATTGATATACTACAACATGAATGAACTTTGAAAACATTAACCTAAATGAGAGAAGCAAAGCAGAAAACACAACCAGCAGAACTGGGCAAAACCAAAAATGCAGAAATTTTATTCAGGAGAATAAAGGAACAGTGGAAATGACTGCTGATGAGTACACGTATCTTTTCTGGGATGACAAAAATGTTCTAGAATTAGTGGCACGTGGCTGCATAACTTTGTGAATATACTAAAAACCACTGGATTGTACACGAAAAGAATAAATTTTATGGTGTATAAATTGTATCTCAATTTTTGTCGTATCAGACCAAGAAATTATTGTGACTTTGGTAGGTACAACAATACAGGGTGGACCTAAAGTTCATGTGCAGTTTATTATGCTAAACTATTTTAAACTGCACACCACCTTGATGCCCACCCTATACTACTGAGATTATATGAGGCAACGTCCCCTCTGTGATGGTGCACGCTGCAGAACGTGAGTGAAATGACGGGATTTGTTGGATATGCTTCAAAGTCTGGCATTACATGTACCCCTCAAAATATGTACAACTCCTATATTATCAATAAAATGTTTAAAACTAAGTAAAAATAAAACTGTTTAGCAAAAAGTTAGAAAATAAAGAAAAGAATATGGTAAATCTTGGTAACTATTATCTGGGTAACAGGCATACATGGCTTCAACATACGCCTCTCTCTACTTTTGTGTGTGTTCAAAATTTTCAAGTAAAAAATTATTAAAAGAGATTGTGATACAAAATTCACACTTCTTTTGATTGGACTATGTGGCAATTAGGCCAGGCATGGCTTTAAAGGGTATATGCTGATAATGAAGTAAATACTGAAGCCAAGTCATGGAGTCCATTCAAAGAGAGGGACAAGATCTGTTTAGTGTTTCCATTACTTCTAAGACATTCCTTCCTAAGGTATTTCCTCTGACTAACCAACACCACGTTCTCAAACTGTATTCTGAGAAACACCAGACATTTCTCAATCTTAACAGATGTTCTCAAACAAAAGTGCTCCATGGTCAAGTAAGTTTGAGAAACAATGGGTCAGAGTTAATGTATTTGCTACACTAATTCCCAGAGCCATGAACATGCTCACGTGCATGGTTAGTTATTTATCCAAAAGGAGTGGGTGGTTATGTCTCACTTGGGAAACTCACATGAATCTACTTCCTTCTACAGCATACTTAGTCAGCTCAGAAAATGCTTCATGGAAAGCCTCAGAGTTACATCCCTGGCAGAGATCCAGAATCACTTCCAGAGCCTGATATAAATAAAATATTTGTTTTCTCAAGATCCACCCTAAACCAGAGTTCTGTGCTGGCTGAGAAATAAAAGTTTTTGCTGAAGAAAAAGATACTTTAGCTGAGCCTGGAAATAAAACAAGAAGCGAACTAAGCAACACTGTATTCAAGGCAAAAGGAAGACAGGGATGCAAAACCAAACGAAAGGACCCAGGAAACGCTTGGGACCCAAGAGTAACCCCGTCACACTGGGAAACAGGAGTATGCCAGCAGAGGAGGCTGGGGCAGGCAGGGGGCTGCGCTGGGCTCCTGAGCTGAACCCTGAGACGTGGAAAAGCCACTGGCTGACAAGCCCAGAACAGAGTGGTGTAATCAAACCTGCAGTCCCCTTTGGTGTCCCAAACAGATGCACATCCATTCTGAGGCATCTGATTTGCTCTAGATGAGGCATGTGTCTCTGTCATAACCGATCTGCTAGATGAAACTTCCCAGTCTACAGTGTAATTATGGAAACTTCAGCCTGAGCGTAACTCACTCATGCAATATGGGTGTTCCAACTACTACCAGCGCTGCAAATGTAGACATGCTTAAATGCATAATTCTCCTGTGTTACACATGCTAGTAAACTCCTGCCTAAACTCCTCAGATTTTTCTCTGACACTCACTTTTCTAGAAATAAGAGAATACTTCCAAGATATGCAACCACTCAAAAGAATTTCCTCTAATTACTTAAAAGTTGACTCTGCAGTCACTTCTTGTGATGCGCTTTCAATTAACAAGGCTGACTGTAAAGGACGTTAAAATTTCTCCCCTTAAAATCCTCAGACTGACTGAAGATCTGCTTTTTAACTGGTTTGTTTGTCATCCATTGTGCTCTTGGGGGAAAAAATTAATTAATGGTCAAGAATATTTAAAGATTTAACACAAAAGTCTGGATTACTTGAGTTCCTTGATATTTGTAAAGATCTGACAACACTGAGTTTGAAATGCTTCAAGATACAATCTGCTGGAGAAAAAAATAACTACTCCACCTCACACCCCCACATCTCTGCCTTAGAGGAGCCTTTCCAAATGCACCAAACACCCCCATCCCCAATATGCTTTACACATATACATTCCTGCAGCGTGGATTGTGAGCCTGGTTTTATTTATTTTTTTTTTACTAAATGGGAATTATACTTATCTAAACTTCATCCAAAACAAGGTAAGCAATTTATCAAATTAAATACATAAAAAGAAGATAATTAACAATAAAAAATACTCATGAATTAAATGGAACAAGCAAATAGATTTTCCAAGCATTTGGTGAATGTTAATTATTACTATAGCTGAATCCTGCCTGACCCTTGCCTAACTAAGTAATACAAAATTTCAAGTTCTTTTCCTCAAGTGAAAATTTTGGAGTTCCAAGATAAGGCTGAGCTAATGATCAACTAAGCCTTACCAGACCCCACATACACACACACTCTGACCAGACCATATTGCTATGGTGTTACGGATTATGTAGACAATGTCTATTAGAAGATAAAGTATAAATCATTTATAATTTTTAAACATTGTTGAATGTATTAAGGTCTGTCAACTCTTCCTTTAGCTACTTCAGTCTTAATTATCAATCCTCTTATCCCCTTCAAAAAGGTAGAAAAAGACATGTCACACTAGATATGAGTATAACTTTTGTAATATCATAAAGCTGCGAAGAAAGAAATGAGACTTACAGAGGTTATTTGCTTTTTTTGCCATCCAGAAAGTGACTAATGGTAATAACTCAATTATCAGTAAGGACAGGCATCCAAAATTCCACCTAACTGATGTGGGGCTGTCAGTCTTCTGATGAAAACAGGAGTGTCACCTGTCTTTACTTATAGTTTTAAATTTTGTAGAAAATGCTTTTTCCTTTCCAGTCATTCACCGCACACACCAGCTCAAATACTGTTTGGAGGGATTAAGTTAAATGGTAGATGTCAGATAACTGTGCCACATAAGTTTAGAGCACAAATTATTGTAGTTCTTGCAAAAGTAACCAACCATGAGGAAAATAATACATTCATCTTGACCTATTTTCACAGTTCATCACATCTTGAATAGTTTTTTTTTAATATTTATTAGTTTCAGTGCTACTACAATTTAGCAATTTATCTTGAGTTTAACCCTCCCTTAGCCATTACTACATTTAGACTATTTTTCCCCCCACTTTCCGGTAGATTATAAAGTCCTCAACGGCAAAAACCAAGTTAGTTTCACTCCCCACCACTCCATTCACAGAACTTGGCACAGCACCTGCCATGGGGGCCCAGTAAATACAGAATCAATGAATTTTTCAAGTGCTAGTAACAACAATGTGATTACACTCAGGAGAAAAAGTCAATTCAGAAAGGCTTTAACCCAAATGTAAGAAGTAAAACATGAAAATCAGTTACAGAAAATACATTAGAAATACTGTATTTTTAAAACTTCTAGACTGATAGTATAAACCATTTTCATTGGATCCAGACTCTATAACCATACAACTCATGTTTTTTGCAAAGCATCTCCTAATCTGCAAAGAGAAGGCAAGCATTAGCAAAGAGCTCTTGAATCATGGAAATGAGTGGAAACTTGGTTTGGTTTTATTAAAATTAAAGGTGACTGAAAGCTCCAATGCATTATGAGAGGGACACTCTAAATAGAAGCATGACCAAAAACTGGGAGCAAAAATTCTGCTACTGACAATTCAATGCCTAAGAGGATTTCCAGGAGACAAGGGAACATTGGTTTACCCTGAGAAAAGAGAAACAGAAACCAGGGGCTGCAGCACCTGAGGTTAAAAACAGTAAGTGGCCTGCAGCCCCAGCTAGTCTGGAGGCTGAGGCAGGAGAGCACTAGAACCCAGCAGTGTGAGGTTGCTGTGAGCTAGGCTGACGCCACAGCCTGGGCAACACAATGAGACTCTGTCTCAAACAAAGAAAAAAAAAAGTAAGTGAGGGATAAAAAAAAAAAAAAAGCCTGAACACGCTGGCAGGAGCCCCACTCCTTGGTCACTGAGGCAGACTCATATTATCAACATGAACAGTTCCTCACTGAGCACCCAGGACACCCTCGGGATTAAGGAGAGGGTGATACAAGACAAGCACATCTTAATACCGTCACTGAAAAAGCACTCAACTTCCAAGAAATAAAGTGAATACATAAGAAATGTTTTTAAATAATTCAAGGCAATACACATGAAATGAAATCAAGTATAAGTGTTTATATGGAGAGAGATTTATGTAAGTTGGAGAGCACTGGGTGGGGGGTGCTTCATGGAGGAAAGAGAATCCAACTTGTGTGTGTGTGTTTGTGTGTGTGCATAACTATGTGTGTGTTTGCATATGTTTTCATCTTGTTTCAAATTATCCCAATGGAAAGGCTACCAAGAGTACCTACCTATGTGTTAAGGCACGGTTTCACATCCACATCCTCTGAACTTCTCAGTAAACTATATATTTACATCTCCAATTTACCATGGAGCAAACTGAACAGGTGGCATGAGCTCCATCAGGTCAGACAGCTAGAAGTGGAGAAGCCCAGATCCAAACCCACAATGATCTGGTACTAAAGTCTCCCTTCTTCTCATACTCTTAACATAGCAAGGTCACAAGATGATAATTCTTTTAAATATGTCTACAGATGATTTCCCTTCTTATATACATGGGTTATAAAAAAGTAAAAGCCCACATTCGGCACCTAATGCTAACAGCTCATGGCTGCACGGGACTACTCTGTGCCAAGCACTGTTGTAAGTACTTTCCAAGTGGCAGCACACAGCATCCTTGTTTTTCTATGAGGAAGTAAGTGTAATTTTTACGGAGTAGGAAAGTGAAACACAGTGAACTATCTACCCGAGCTCAATCATGTAGGAAGTGACAGTGACTTTTATAAGAATTATTCCACACCATGCCAACAAAGTGTTCAAATGAAAACCATCCCAATTGCAAGGAAGGATTCTTTAAATGCCCAGGAGGCCCCCTGATGCCTCTACGGGCACCTTACTCAAAGGAGAGCGTTGGGAGAGCAAAGCAGGACTTGTATTTCACTGGCACCACATGACCTGAGTGCTGGTTTATGTCCTGTCACTTGTGGGCTCTGCGACTTCCTAGGTCCTCAGCTTTGTCAACTGTTTAATGAGGAGCTTGTGATAAATGACACAGAATTTCTTGACATTTTAAACGCCCACAGTTTTAATCAACAGACTTGCTACCCATACCAACACTCCAAAGTACCAAACATGTAAAAGGATTCCTCAAAGTATCTACAAGCCTGTTTAAAACAAAGCATACAAACATTCTGGTCCAAATGAAATAACCTCACAGAGATAAATACTAATTTGTCTTACTTACTCCCTTATTGAAATAAATTTTTTTATTTTCTGGAAATATTCTAAGACTCTTGCCAGCGACCACTCTAACAAGTAGAATATTTCATCTTTCTGCAATGCAAGAGAGTTCTTTGACTACTATTGGAGCAGTTGCTCAAGTAGCTGGAAGTACGGCCAGCCTACCCTGAAGTAGCTGGAAGCACAGCCAACCTTGCTGTACACGATATGGCAGTCTCTCACACACAAGCATCAATGCATCTATAACCTCCTAGACCTACAAGTGACAACAGAAGGATCATCTAGCTGCAACAAATGTCATAACACAAGCCAGGATTAAAAGTGAGGAATGCTTAGCTAAGTCCCAGCACACAAAGGTTAGGGAACCTTTAAACAAGTCCCTAGATGATGTGCAGTGACAAGGCATGTCACAGTAAATAGCCTGGGTGGTAATGATGAGCATTTAGGTTAATGCCACCAGACATTATTTAATGTATTTATTAATGTATTTATCTAATGTAACCTTGTATTTAACATACTTAAATACAGGGTTATCTCAATGTGTGGAGATTAAGACCCTATCCAGTTAAAGACCCAATTTTATCAGTGGGACCAGCAAACGTTCCAAAGAACTTGTAACAACAGATTCTAAGAACATGACTAAGAGCTAAATGCAGCACTGGAGCCTCCCCGTGTGTCTGTGCAGGCTGTATCCTGCAAACCATACATAAGGAGGTGATCCCGGAGTTGCGCACTGCACTGGCCCTACTCAATACGCTTCTAAAATAGCAATGAAGCTATAAAAAGAGCAGCAAAAACACAAGGAACTTGCCAACAGAAAGTCTGCAAAAGACGTTCTGTTTTGATTTTTAATATTAGCTTGAGTAGACCTCATTAGGCAAATTTCAGCCCTTAAAAGTTTTTGCAGGAATCTTATAACAGGCACTGAATTCAATTCGCCCGTGTCTCAACATTTGTCAGAAAAGATTTCAGAATCCCTGGGAAATGACCAGATGGTCAGCGTCTGTTTCATCTCTGGTGCCAAATGGTCACTGCTGAAGGCACGTCACACAGAAGCTTCACTCCATAGTGTCACCGGTTTCCACTTTTTTGACTCAGGAGCCACAAAAGGTAATCAGGAAACAAGAGCCTTCCCTCCAAGTTGGAATATTCACCACAGTCATGTAGGCAATGTTTAGTGTGCATTTCTGGGGGATGGGGGTGTCAAATATCACTAAATCCATCCATCCAGGAGAGGTTAGTTCAGAACCTATGGAAAAACCAGAACCCAGAACTACAGAGCATGTTATATGAAATCCCAGGGCACAGGGTTAGTAAACGGCAAGGCCAGTACATGGCCCCGGGACCCTAATGCTTGCACTTATGCTTTTAGCCATCCCAGTATTGTTTCTCAATATTCTGTGTATGATTCCTGCATTTTTTCCAAAATAAGTCAACTATTTACTTTCTCATCTACGGCATTAATTCTCAGAAAATCCTATCTAAACTTTAAGCTCAATCTTTATCCATTTCATAAGGATCTCCTAATTAGTAGATTCCAGATTAATAGGGTTGTGTTTTTCTTTTTTTTTTTTTTTTTAGAAAGATCCTCAAGCTGTCACCCTTGATGGAGTGCTGTGACATCACAGCTCACAGCAACCTCCAATTCCTGGACTCAAGCGAGTCTCTTGCCTCTGCCTCCCAAGTAGCTGGGACTACAGGTGCCCGCCACAACACCCAGCCATTTTTTGGTTGCAGTCATCATTGTTGTTTGGTGGGCCCGGGCTGGATTCGAACCCGCCAGCTCAGATGTACGTGGCTGGTGCCTTAGCCCATTGAGCCACAGGCGCTGAGCCAAGGTTGTGTTTTTCTTGCTAAGAGTCAATCCAAAAGATTTACACGTGTGCTCATGGAGACACACACACCCTGAATACACACATATACACTCCTGTGCTCCAAGATTTCACCCCCTCTTAGAACTCCAGACTGCAGAGCTCTTTCCCACAACCCTTTATACCATTCTTGGACACATTTCTACCTCATATTATTACTTCTATAAGCTCCTTGGTAAAACATAAAAAATCAGGAAAATATCACAAGTATTTGGATTTTTATAACAGGATTTTTATTTTCCTCTTTTAAAACCAGCTGTACTGCAATTCAGAGTAATTATTCTTGCAGGCCTTGTTCATCATATCCTTATTTTGTAAGGTCATTTCTGGCAACATTCATGGAATTATTAAGCTATGACTTTTTTTAAGAGTTTCAGACTTCTGTCATTTCAGCAAGAATTTCTATTTACTGAACAAAAACAAGCTATACTTCCTTAAAATTCTGCTGCTTCTTGCAGAGAGATCAGCAGGAAGGCAACATAATCCCATCCTTTGGGGTCTGAACATAATAAGGCCTAGAAAACTGCTATCCACTGACTGGGATTATTGTCCTGCTTTGGGTTCATAAACTTTCCCCCAGATATCTTTAATACTTACTCAGATGGCAGATGGCAATTTCAACCAATAGTGTATCAACAATCTATGGACTCCCACTCTCCAAATTACACTGAGAATGCCATTTATATAAATACCAACCTATGTATGTTTCTTGAAATGAAAGTATGAAGCAAGACATAAGAACGAAAACTGTTATACATTTTGTTTAAAATCCTCAGTGTACCAAAACATGAAAACACATACTGATTATTTTTTTAAATGTTTAACACAGAATGAGAAGAGAGAGCCACATATACTACTGATCTTTAATGATTATTGCCCTGAATCTACCCCCCCACCATAACCCTAATTCACTACTAAACAGAAACAACCTGAAAAAATGAAGACCCAATCACATTTATCTACTGTTAATTCAGAAATGCTAATCACAGAGTTACCCATACAACACTTAGGTATATACTCAAGCAAATGAAGCTATTTCCCTATAAAAACTTATGGCAGCATTCTTCATAATAACCAAAAAGCAAAAAGTCATATGACCATCAACAGATTAATAAATAAACAAAATGTGACATGTCTATACAAAGAAATATGAAGAACCATAAAAAGTAATAAGGTACTGCGGCGCCTGTGGCTCAAGGAGTAGAGCACTGGCCCCATATACCAGGGATGGTGGGTTCAAAAACCAGCCCCAGCCAAAAACTGCAAAACAAAAAAGAAACAAAAGTAATAAGGTACTGATACATACCACAACATGGAAGGGCACCGAAAACATGTTAAATGAAAGAATACAGTTACAAAAGACCACACAGTATGTGCCATACTCTGAACGTGAGTCCCCAAAATTCATGTGCTGCAATCCAATCCCCAAGTGAGGGTATTAGGATGTGTGGCCTTCAGGAGGTGATTAGGTCATGACTGTGGTACCCACTGAATAGAATCAGTGTTTTTACAAAAGGCTAAAGCAGGGGTGTCCAACCTTTTTCCTTTTCTGCTACACATTGGAAAAATAAGAGTTGTTTGGGGCCAAATAGTTCATACACAAACACTAATGAAAAGCTGATTAGCAAAAAAAAAGTCCAAGCATACTTTTTGTGATAGCGGACATCACGGATAAAGAATAAACGCCCTCACAAAATGAACGGCAGGTTGGAAGCCCCTGGGCTACAGAGACCAGAGCATCCTTCCTACCACATAAAGACGCAGTGAGGATGGGAAGGCCGCAACCCAGATGAAGACCCCACCAGCACCCAGTCCTGCTAGCACCCTGCGCTCTCCAACTCCCAGCCTCACAATGGTGAGAAATAATTTCTGCTGTTTATAAGCCTATGATATTTTGTCTAAGATAAGTTGTTACATCAGTCTGAAGGGACTGACAACAGTGAATAATTTACTATAGTTGATATCTGTAAGACTAGAGAAATCTGTACAGATTGAAAGTAGGTACATGGCTGCCAACAGCCATGGAAGGGCAAAAACAGGTAGTGATAGGTACAAGGTTTCAATTTAGGGTGAAGAGAATATTCAAAAACCTCGATCTAATGATAAGAAAGCATCAGACTAACCTAAACACAGAGGCGTAGATAAGACTACTGACCCTACTGTTTGAATTGGTTCTCGTATCAGAACAGAAAGCAAAGACGTGAACAAGCTCTATGATGCTGTCAAGTTCTTTATGCCCACTGGGCCTGTTTCCTCACAGTAAAATAGAAGCTCGTAGGTATAGTGAAAGTCAAATATCCTGGGACATCCCTAGAATGAAGTGAACAGATGCCCAATACATTTCTATGTTTACTGTTGTTGTTTAACCTGCCAGGACGTGAAGATAAAAGTTTAAGATAAGCCTTTAGCAACCAAATGACTCCTTTGGGCTGTGCTGTCCTATACAGTAGCTGCTAATACTTAAAACTCAATTCCTTAGGCGGCACTTGTGGCTCAGTGAGTAGGGAACCAGCCCCATATACCAAGGGTGACAGGTTCAAACCTGGCCCCAGCCAAACTGCAACAAAAAAAGAAAGAAAGAAAGAAAGAAAAAATAGCCAGGCATTATGATGGGCGCCTGTAGTCCCAGCTACTCAGGAGGCTAAGGCAAGAGAATCGCCCAAGTCCAAGAGCTGGAGGTTGCTGTGAGCTATGACGCTATGGCACTCTACCAAGGGTGAAAATATGAGACTCTGTCTCAAAAAAAAAAAAAAAAAAAAACCCGCAGTTCCTAAGTCCCATGACCCACATTTTACATGCTCAATAGGTACAAGTGTCTAGTACCTACTAGAAAAATATCAAAAGGTGAATTTATATAGATCTAGAATATATCTACCATAAGTGCACTAGAGAAATTAGAAAGCATTTCTCAGTACTTGTTTTATCACAATAGATGCTCTAGCCTCATGGAGAAACGCAGACTCGACTGCTGCTACCAAGCAGCCACAACCAGACCAAGAAGGTCAAGGCACTCTTCAGAGACAAGGACAAGCACATGCCTACTTTAATTTAGGTTAAGGAAGATTCTGGAATACTGTGTATGATGTTACTAAGTTGAGAAAAGTAATTATTGAATTAAAAAAGTAATTACTGAATCCAAATTTACAACGAAATATTGTACAATAATCAGAAATTTCTTCATTGCAACTCAAATACTTTCACTTTCAATATATAAATATATCCCCTCTGAAGAAGCCAAATGGAGTCCCCAGAAGAAAGGATGAGCATTCCACTTTAAAGTGAGTGCACTTTGCTTGCCTTATTCCAGCTGGAATTCACCAGTAATTATGCTTGGAAGTTGCAAAGCACTTTCCCCTGGGGAGTTGTAAGTGCTTTAAAAATGCGGCCTAATCCTTCTTTATAATATCCCCAAGCAGCAAAGAAAGGTTTGGTGCTCTCTAAAACACAAAAAAGTTGAAGTGATTTCCTGAAGTTAGGTTTTCAGATGGGAATTTATATAAGTTCTGGCTCAACAACCACATACACTGAACCAGAAGATTTAAACAGACCACTGGAAACCATGGGTATTTCAATAGGAGTTAAAGTCTCTGAAGAAAGGCTGGCAAATTTCCAGGATGTCAGTCCCCTTGGCAGAATTATTCGTGGTCACAGGAAGTCTTTGGAAGAATAGCTCTCTGGTTACTCTAAAGCAAGCAAGAGCCACATTAACATCCCAAAGATGTGTTCCTACTCTAGATATGCATTTGTAATGTGTTTAAGAGTCCTCAGTTTGAAATGAAAATCATCAATTAAATGTGAAATTATAGAAAAAGGTAAGTATTTAATGCTTAATTTGTGTCACATATTCAGTTTGTATTTCAACTTTAATTCTCAGGCCATACAGAAGTATGTGATTAACTGAGTGATTAATCAAGCCCAAGTGTGTCTGGCAGGGCAGTGGGTGAGTATCTGCCCTTGGCTCTGACCAATTAAAAAGAACCCTTTTCAGGATTAGAGACTGATCTTCCCATCTGAGAATAGGTAGTTTACGCCAGAAATACTTCTTCTCCTGTTTTTCCTTTTGATGTCATGGTCTTGCCTTGGCGCTTGCCAAGCCATTCGGGTGAGAACTAAACATTGACAGAGACAAAAATTACATTCTTCCCTGGCTGTTAAAAAAGCCTGATTACTTTCATGAACTCCATATGCCTCTTGAATCCTGAGACATAAGTCCAAAACTTGTATCCATATGAAAACCTCCACAAAATCATTATAGGAGCTTTATTTATAATTCCTAAAACTTGCAACCAAGATACTCATCAATAGGTGAATGGTTGAATTATGGTTCATCTATACAATGGAATATTTATTTGGTGATAAAAAAGAAATGAGCTTTCGAGCCACAAAAAGACATCAGGAAACCTTAAATGCATATTGCTAAGTGAAATAGGGCAGTCTGAAAAGGCTACATACTATTTGACTCCAACTATATAACATTCTGGAACAGGCAAAACTATGGAGGAAATAAAAAGACCTGTGCTTGGCAGGGGTTCAGGGACAGGGAGGGAAGAAAAGAAAAATAATGGATGAAGCAGGGAATTTCTTAAGGCAGTGAAACTACCGGGTGCCCCAAAGGTCACCCATAAAGTCACCATACTTAGGGAAAATGGGAAATAGAACCTAAATGTACCATTAGTTATAAAATGTACCTTTAGTTACAAAATATTTATAAAATACTCTCTACATGTTTGCTACCCCTTTGTATACTTGTCTGATATAGAAATGGTGAACATGTCATGCACTAGTCACATCCCACAGAACTGCACAGCAGAGTGAGCCCTCCTGTAAAGTATGGACTTTAATTAATAATAATGAATTGATATTGGTTCATCAGCTACAATAAAGGTACCATACTAATTCAAGATATTAATAATAGGGAAAATGGTATGGGTGAAGAATGATATGAAAATTTTATACTTTCTGCTCAATTTTTCTATAAACCTAAAATTGCTCCCCCAAAAATGTCTATCAATTTTTGTAGATCGGCCTTCTCGAACTTCATACACATCTAGGAATACTAGTTAGAAATTTAATTTGACAGATAGCTCCTATAGTGAGCTTATCCTTTTAATGAAATGATGGAATTCTAAAAACCAAAATTTTAGTTATTCACTTTACATTTAAAAAGACATTCCACTCACCTTGAAGTTGTTTCATTAAACTAAATAAACAAAAGATGAGTTTTTCAAAATTCTGGCTAAGGGACAAAGTTAATGTACATGGTAGAAACAATAAGTAATGTGGCTGGGCATGGTGGCTCACACCAGTAATCCTAGCACTTTGGGAGGCTTAGGCAAATGGGTTGCTTGAGTTCAAGAGTTCAAGACCAGCCTGAGCAAGAGTCAGACCCTATCTCCCCTAAAAACAGAAAAAATCTAGCCAAGTATGGTGACACATGCCTGTAGTCCCAGCTACTTGGGAGGCTGAGGGAAGAGGATCACTTGAACCCAGGAGTTTGAGGTTGTTGTGAGCTATGATGATTTCACAGCCCTCTGCCCAGCGCAACAGAGTGGGACTCATTCAGTCTCCAAAAAAAGAAGCAACCAATTTGTGAATTGCTGTCTGCATTTCCCATTAAATAATCAACTAATTTCACATGCTAGATTCTCTCTTTAGTCACTCTGTTCCTCAAGTACATTACTAGCTTTCATTTCCATTAATATTAATCAAATTTTAACCATTACTATAAGTTCACAAGGGCAGCATCCAGGTCTCAGCTATTTCTTATCTTCAATGTTGAATACACTGAGAAAGAACAGGGGGAATGGGAGGGAGGAAAGGAGTCATGACTTATAAGATTTCTCCATACCATCCAGAGTCTAAGTAGGAAATACGTGATACACTAAAAGTGGGTACAATACATTCATCTTGAGTATAATCAAAGGTCATCTTTTAAAGTCGGGGCAGTAATAATAGTCAACCTGAAAATATAGTCAAGGACTCTCTTCCTTTTACAGTAGCACCAAAGAAGATGAAACATCTGGGAATTTACCTAACAAAAGACATGAAAGATCTCTATAAAGAGAACCATGAAACTCTGAGAAAAGAAATAACTGAAGATGTTAACAAATGGAAAAACACACCATGCTCATGGCTGGGTAGAATCAACATTGTTAAAATGTCCACACTACCCAAAGCAATCTACAAATTTAATGCAATCCCTACTAAAGCACCACTGTCATACTTTAAAGAACTTGAAAAATAGTACTTCGTTTTATATGAAATTGGAAAAAACTTCAAGTAGCAAATACATTACTCAGAAATAAGAAAAAATCAGGAGGTATCATGTTACCAGACTTCAGGCTATACTAGAAATCTATAGTGATCAAAACAGCATGGTACAAAAACAGAGTGCCAGATTTATGGAACAGAATAGAGAACCAAGAGATGAACCCAGCTACTTATTGTCATTAGATCTTCAACAAGCTTATCAAAATATTTAGTGGGGGAAAGACTCCCTATTTAACAAATGGTGCTGAGCGAACTGGCTGGCACCCTGTAGAAGACTGAAATTGGACCTCCACCTTTCACCATTAACAAAAATTGATTCTTACTGAATAAAAGATTTAAACTTAAGACATGAAACTATAAAAATACTAAAAGAGAGTGCAGCGAAAACTGTTGAAGACATTGGCCTGGGAGATTATTTTATGAGGAGGACACACCCCTCCGCAGGCAATTGAAGCAATACCAAAAATCCATTACTGGGATCTGATCAAACTGAAAAGCTTTTGCACAGCCAAGAGCACAATAAGTAAAGCAAATAGACAACCTTCAGAATGGGAGATTTTTGCAGGTTATGCTTCCAAGAAAGCTCTGATAACTAGAATCTATAGAGAACTCAAACTAATCAATCAGAAAAGAACAAATAACCCCATTTCTATGTGGGCAAGAGACTTGAACAGAAACTTCTCTGAAGATGACAGGTACATGGCCTAATCAAAAGTAGCATGGCCTACTTTTGAATCAGTAAAATTCAAAGTACATGAAAAAATGCTCATCATCCTCAATCATCAGAGAAATGCAAATCAAAACCACTATGAGATATTATCTAACTCCAGTAAAATTAGCCCACATCACAAATTCCCAAAACTACAGATGTTGGCGTGGATGTGGAGAGAAGGGAACACTTCTACACTGCTAGTGGTAATGCAAGCTAATACAACCTTTTTGGAAAGAAGTCTGGAGAACACTCAAGGAAGTAAAAGTAGACCTACCATTTGATCCTGCAATTCCTCTACTAGGTATAAATCCAGATCATCAAAAATTATGTCACAACAAAGACATTTGCACCAGAATGTTTACTGCAGCCCAATTCATAATTGCCAAGACATGGAAACAGCCCAAGTGCCCACTGAACCATGAATGGATTAACAAATTGTGGCACAGGTACACCATGGAATACTATGCAGCCAGAAAAAAAGAAGGAGCCTTCACATCTTTTATGTTTACCTGAATGGAGCTGAAACATATTCTTCCTAGTGAAGTATCTCAAGAATGGAAAAAAAAGTATCCAACATTCTCAATACTACTATGAAATCAATATATAATCACCTACACATTCGTATGAATGGCAAAATATAACTATAGTCCAGAAAGTAGAAGGGAAGAGAGAGAGGGGAGGGAAGGGGAGGAAGGATATAGGAGGAGGGAGGATATTTGGGGGGAACCTCACCTAATGTGCATGATACAATGGTACATTTCAAAACTGTTAAGATATAATTGTGATGGATGTGTTGATGTGTTACTTAGTTCAATGTAAGCATTTCACATTGTATATCAAAGCAGTACACTAAACCCCATAAATGTATCAATGTACAAAAGCTATGATTTAATAAAAAATAAGAATAATAAATAAATAAATAAAAATTAAAAAAATAAATTCAGGGATAGGGTTAGTGGTAATGACAAAGAATGGTAACTCCTCAGTGCTGGAAAGCAAATAGTGAGTGATTCCCAGAATCCTGAAAGAATGCAGGTGGAAGAGAAAGGGGTGGGTGGAGAGAGAAGGCAGGACAGAGCCAGAAAGAGACAGACATGCACAAAGTGCTATGGAGCCAGCAGGCAGAGACCCAGTAGAGGAACTGGAGGACTAAACGCCCAACATCACTCCCAGGCTGCTCTCAGATGTCAGAGTTCCTCCCATTGGTCAAACCTGCCTGGATGCCAGAGGGCAAGAGTCCTCTGGGTCTAACCCACACTGGTCAGCCACCCAGGACTCAGAGCAGGACGGAGGAGGGATCTGGGGGAGCAAACAGAATACACCCAGTACACCCAGAAAACACACACAGAAAAAAGCACAGGAACAGGCGTATGTACCCTTAACTTCTGCCGCTTACAATTTCCAGACTGAGGCCAACCTAAGGTACAAATCCTAACTTCTGTCACTTTGTTGATGTGCATCTTTGGACAAATGATTTAACTTCTAAGCCTCAGATTCATCACTTGCAAACTACAAGTAGCATAACTACTTTAGAGTTGTAAGGAGTAAATAAGACAACATAAATAAAATGCTTAGGACCTGTGCATGGAAAGTACCACGCTTTTCTGGCCCACAACCCACTCTACGTGCAGTCTCTAGCACGTCCTTTCACACGTATTTTGCTCCCTTCACTGTGTAATGCTAGCTCTCCATCTCCTCAACTCCACCCTAAAGCCTTTCAAGACAGGCAAGGGCTGGCTCATTTGGCTCCTGTACTTCCCCCCAGCGCACCTCCCTGACACACTGCTGTGTAAACAGGGCAACAGGACAAATGTTTACTAAAGGAACACACAGCCCCACTAATAAAAGTAGAAAGATTTAATTAATTAATTAATTTAAAGGACAGAAATACCATTAATGACAGCACCAGCTATTTTCCTCTTGTCTGTAAAATACTCATTTGATTCCCAGGTTGATACAATTAAACTTCCTCATACTAGAGTTCTCCTTCTATAAAATTCAAATAATTCAGTAGATACACCTTCTCAGCAAGTGCTTCAAGTTTTAATATATACAAACTATCAACCATTCCAATTGGGGATAGTAAGAAAAAGAGGGAATTAGGGCTTGGGAATAGAAAAGGGAAACGGAACAGATGGCAGAGCAGGAAAACTACAGAAAGATGAGGGAAAATAAAATAAAATCAGGTCCTAGAGTTGCCCACTGAGAGCAGTGTCTGTGAGGGCGGACGCCAGTAGGCAGCGCGTAGAAGCTTGAACAGCAGGCTCTCAGGCAGGTAGGAGCTGACAGCGCCAAAAATATACAGTCTGTGCCCCTTTGGATCAGGGAATAGACAGGAGAGGCACACGGGTCAAAAAGGCTAAACTAAACTACTCAGCATCCTGGTTAACCTGGATCCCTAGAACCAACATGGAAATAAGATCCTGGCACCTGCTCCATGAAGCCAAATCCATGAAATGAAGCCAACAGCTATGAGCATTAAAAATCAGAGAAGCACTAAACATTTGGACAAAGGACCAGATGGAGAAGACAGTGGCTTCTTGGTATGATTATCGCCTTGCAAGAAAGAAAAATTAACTACAAACATGTCACTGGAATAGTGAGGGATGACAAATCTGGAAAGCTTAACAACTGTTTCGGTCAGGGGGAAGGCAGAAACCTCACCCATTAGCTGTTGTAAATGGCAGGAATTTAATGCGGGAAATTGATTACGTAGGTGTTGGGAAACTGAAAAAATAAAAAGGGGACACAGAGATTACCCCAATATTACTAACTGTTAGAAGTAGCTACCAACCTTAGGGCTGAAGGGAAGATGTGGGGTTACCAGACCTGGTCCTCAAAAGACTAGAATTCTAAGTGGCACGGGTGAACAGGACATGCGCAGTGAAACTGCTACTTAGACCTTGGCGGGGGCCAAGGCAATTTGGTGCTGAAAGTTCCTAAAGAAGCTATGGGCAGGAGTTACAGTTGGCACCGGGAGAAACACTGAAGGCCTGAGAACCGCACGGTCCTTTCTTTCCCTCCCTCCTGCATTTCAGTCTTCAGTGGCTCCTCCTGCCAGAAACCAACAGGAGTCCAGCTGGCAGGGGAATCTGGAAAATGGAATTTGCAGAGATCTAGCCCCAGCCTCACAAAACAAAGTGCAAAATGGTGGGCTCGAGCTGAAACCACAACCAAAAAGCCAACACAGTCTGATGTCCATATTTCTTCCCCTGTTAGGTTTCAAGTTCCTCAACTGAGAACTCTCCAATCCGGGTTTTCCAGGAACCTAACCCTCATATTTGAGCACTAGTGAATGCTATGAAGCTTTTCTGAATAAAATAAGTTGGAATATTTCGCTAGAACACCATTCCTCTGTCAGCATTATAAATCTATTTCCTATTTATTTAGGCCAGAAATTTCATAGGATAGATCATAAAAAAATAGTTTCATAATTGAGAACACTGCCCAAATCCAACAATTTCTTCCAATGAAGGAAAATTCTTAATAGACTCCTAGCTTCCCAAAATTCTATTTACATATTCCCCAATTCTCCTACACAGAGTTGAGCTCTAGATTGAGACGAGATTTGGGGGCATTAAGAGAAGTGAGTGTATTTCATTTCACAGGCAGCTAAGATGTGCATCTTTGGGAGGCAGAGGGTAGTCATCCTCCAAGAAAGCCCCCGGTGTCTCCTGCCTCCTACTGGTCACATCCTTGGGTAGTCCCCTCCCAAAATGAATAGGGCTGACCTGTGTACCCAACAGGATAGTGAGGAAATGACAATGTGTGACATCTGAGGTCATAAAAGACATGTGGCTTTCATTTTGTTTTCACCCGGATTACTCTCTCTGGAAGAAGCCAGCCACCAGAATGTGAAGACATTCAGGGAGCCCTACAGAGAGAGCCACGCCACAAGGAACGGAGACCTGCCAACAGCCGGGTGAGTCACGGTGCAGGCAGACCCCCCCAGCCCCGTCAAGCCTGCAGACAACTACACCTCCAACCAACATCTTGATTGCAATCTCTGAGACAACCAAACTCTAAGCCACCCAGTGAGGTTGTTGTCAAATTCCTAACCCACAGAATTTATGTGAGATGTCTATTGTTGCTTTAAGGCACTAAGTTTAGGTGTAACATTATGCAGCAATAGATGACTGACATACCCCTCAAAGGGTCCTCCCTGAATTTTCTTTCATTCTTAGTAGAAGGACAAGATTCATTAAAGATGCATTGCTCCTGGTTCTCCAACTGGACCAAAAGAATCTTCTAGCTTCATTAACATAGTTTATTTAAAGAGTCCAGCTGCTCCCACCTTCTCTATCTACTCTTTTAACATATTTTAAAATCTCTGTGAACTAAAGCCAACAGAGTAATTAGATGCCCACGTGGTTTTAACCCCCCTAATATTGGAAGCATTCAAGCAGATGATCAAAGACTAAGTCACAGAAGCTATAAAAATATTTCTTATACCCATTGGAAGGTGGACATAGATGACTTCCAAGGTTCTTAATAACACTAAGAACCTTCTAAAGTATAAGTTTCTAGATTTCCTCCCAAACCTGTGTGGTAATTCTTATCAGATATAACTAAGTATTGAAAGCCTAGAATTCAAAAGAAAAAAAAAAAAGAATTTAAATGGCTATAAACATAAAAAGAAAAGATGCTCACCCTCATTGACAATTAAAAGAATGCAAATTCAAAACAGCTAGTAAAGCATTAATTTTCATGTTCCAGATTGAAAAAATCTGCAAGTTTTTCAGAAAATACAACCGGGACAAAGGTGGAGAAACAGACACTGGGGGGTGGGGGGAGAGAGGGGTTGAATCAGTGTATTGGGCAATTTGGACAATATATACGGTATTAAAATTCTAAATGTATACAGCCTGTATGACTCAGCATTTACTGAGTGAATAAACTGGCCATTCACTTCTGTCTGTAAGAACAAAATCCTAAACCTAAATATTCACCGAGAAAAAAACAGGTAATTAGAGTACACCCATGCCATGAACAGCCCTCAACCTACAAAGACAAAGATCTATACACGTGCTGACATGAAACCCAGGATATATCGTTAGGAAGAAAAACAAGATATGTCCTACTGGTGTAAAAGAAGAGGAGAAAGGACCATAAGCAAAGAAAAAGCCTGGATGCAATTTTTTAAATGCTGTTCATAGTCACCTCTAAAGAAGGGTGACTAAGTGGAGCGGGAAGACTTTTTACCATAAGCCCTTTTGCACTATATGCTCATATTTTTAACTTTTTAAGCAAGGAAAAAGCTTAATGGGGAAAAATATAAAAAGAGGAAAAAATAAAGCCTTAAGTTATAGCTGCTTTTCCACTAATTTATAATGCAGTCCATTAAAGTAGCCAGGGTTTGTCTTTGGGCATAAGACACATGCACAGTCAACCGTTAAAAATCACCTCTAGGGGGAGAAAAAAGAGAGAGAGAGGAGTCCTCACTGTCAGTGGGCTTCATACTAATTAGGCACCAGAGCTTTCTCTGCCGTCTCAATGCAAGTCACCAACTCAACGACCAGAGGCATCCATGAGATGAATATCCTCCTGCCCTAAACTCTGTGAATCGTGAAATGTGATGGAATTGCCTAGGCAGAGAGTGACAAGGTTAAAGAAATAAAAAGAAGTCAGCCTTCATTGTACTATGGTGGGAGTCACCAGAGCACACAGCTGCTGTCAGAAAGCTGGCTACTCCTGCCCACTGACTCCTCCCAAAATGTGATTTCCTCCTTCACCGACCAGACCTTTCCTGAGACAAAGTGAGCCCTTCCCAGATCAGTGATCTGCTTAAAAGAAGTCTACTATCTGGCTGTTAATTATTGTCCGTGTGTATGACACAGAAAGGAAAGCTGAAGTAGGACAACATCCTTTCATAAAGAATATTCTTTTCCTCTTTGGGTCAGTATGTTGAAGATGAGACCATTTTTGTCTTGAAACAGACTTGCTTTTAGTAACAGACGGTATAGGCTTTTGGTTTATCTAATTATAAATAAATTACAACTGTCTAAAAACAGTCATTTTTAAGTGTTATCAAGTATATAGAGGGACCTACTTTATAAAGGAAGAAAATGCCCAGAGTTTTCCTTTTTAATTATTTAAGTGATACTATCATGAGACTAGATGGAAAACCTGCCAAACAACTTCACCAACACCTTTCACCCAGATGCTCAAATTCTTTTTCAATCAATTCAAACCTGGCAAATATCTAGATTTAAACTGATTTTGAGCTTCAGAAAAAGGTGGACGGGGGGTTAGAATTAGCCAGTCTCTTTGGAGATTTTTAATCATTTTAAGGTTGATTAAAGGAAAATCCTCCTTTTGATAATTAGAAACAAGATTCATTTGTAGGCCAGGAGCAGTGGCTCAGGCCTGTAATCCTAGCACTCAGCACTCTGGGAGGCCAATGTGGATTGACTGAGCTCACAGGTTTGAGATCAGCCTGAGCAAGTGCAAGACCCCATCTGTAAAAGACAGCAAGGCATTGCGGCGGGCACCTATAGTCCCAGCTACTCAGGAGGCTGAGAAAAGAGAATGGCTTGAGCCCAAGAGTTTGAGGTTGCTGTGAGCTATGACTGTACCATACTCTACTCTGTCTCAAAAAAGAGAAAAAAGATTCACTTATAGACTGAAACACTGTAATCCAAGCACAGGCCTAATGTCAGGTTCCACAATGGAAACACTTAATGCCTTGAAAAAACTGACTAGCTTGTCAAGAAAATGCCAAGTGCCTAAGGCCATAATATGCAGAAAACCCCCCAACTATAACAATATGCAGGGATATATATGTAGTATTAACAAGTTGAAAAGGACACATGGAAACCTTAATCTCCACCTCTCTGTACAAGGTATTAATAAATTCTATGAGATCAGAAACCTCATCCTTTCTGCCCTACAAGATGCCTGCCTCACTTGGTGCTCACTAAAATCAAAAAAGCTGGCTCAGCGCCTGTGGTTCAACGGGCTAGGGCACCAGCCACGTACACCTCGGCTGGTGGGTTCAAGTCCAGCCTGGGCCCACCAAACAACAATGACGGCTGCAACCAAAAAATGGCCTAGCGTTGTGGCGGGCGCCTGTAGTCCCAGCTACTTGGGAGGCTGAGGCAGGAGACTGGCTTGAGCCCAGGAATTGGAGATTGCTGTGCACTATGATGCCACAACACTCTACCCAGGGCGACAGCTTGAGGCTTTGTCTCAAAAAAAAAAAAAAACATCAAAAAAGCTCATTTTTATAGATGCACTACTTCTGCTCTAACTACCTACCTTGTGTTTTTTGTCTAATCTTAGGCAAAGCTAAATTCAACTAAATTTTTCAAAGTCACGTAAAGACACACTCTAGTTACATGTTTTAATTCAATAAACTGTAATAAGTATAAATACCCATCAAACATTTAAATACATTATAAATTAAATAGGCCATGGTGGCTGGTCAGGAGACTAAAGACCACTCTGGGCTGCACTTCCCAAACTGGTGTCCTTGAAACTCTGCTCCCCAGGACATCACCAGGGATGCCCCTAGGAAGTCTTCTGAGAAACACAAATAGGAAGTTAAACCGGTTTCTTCACTATAGGATTTCTCAGCATCTGGAATACTAAATGCACATCCACCAAGAAACGGATGTAAGTTTCCCAAAATTATTAGAGCAGGAAACATTTTGTAATGTAAGTGTAGTTGCTCTTGGGTCTTTTTCCCCTTAAAATATGTAAATTAACTACATAGAGCTATTTCCTAAAATAGACATAAGCTAAACAAGGATGCACAGATTCCCCTTTGCCTTTCCTGGCACTGAGACCTGAGAGGAGTCCTTACTCATTACATTCCCCGCGTGTAAAATGCAGATAAAGATATGACTTAACTCGTACTTTGCTGTAAGGAAATGCAAAATTGACACACACTAGGCATTCAGTAATTGTTTTGGTTATTATCACGGTGCAGGCTGCAGTAAGAGAAACCATACACTGGGAGGTTTAAACAACAGAAACTTATTTTCCCACAGTTCTGGAGACTAGGAAGTCCAACCTCAAGGTCCAGCAATGTTAGTTCCTGGTGAGGACTCTCTTCCTGGCTCACAGATGTCCACCTTCTCGCTGTGTCCTCACACAGCATACAGAGAGAGACCACCACCCTTATGATCTGATTTAATTACAATTACATCCATCAAGGCTCTACCTACATGTACAGTCACCCTGAGGGTTAAGGCTTGAAGTATATGAATTTGGGGAATAAAATTGAGACTACAGCAACTCCCCTTCCATCCGATTTCCATTCTCTCACCCCTTAATATGCACCATACTACTAAAAGAATAAAAATTGCAAGCTGTTGAGATATGAACAAGTTTGTCAATTTACTGCTGCTATAGACCCACAGAGGCACTCAGAGAGTGGGGCTGTGGTTTGGCTCTTGAGGTCCAATGAATGAAGCCACCCTACCCAGAGAAGGTGAACAAGTAAAGAGAAAACGTCCTCTTTCTTCCCGACTTAGCCATCGATAACATCAGGCTAGATTACCATAAAGGGGTTGGGCACAAAAAGAGTTTGAGCATGAGAAATATGGGCCCCATAGACCTTTTAGAATTCTCCTCATTTAGTGGGAAAACAACTTTAAGAAATGAGGTTTGGGCCAGGTGTGATGGCTTGTGTCTGTAATCCCAGCACTTTGGGAGGTCAAGGCAGGAGGACTGCTTAAGGTCAGTTAGAGACCAGATTGAGGAAGAGTAAGGCCTCATCTCTACAAAAAGTAGAAAAATTAGCTGGACATAGTGGCGTGTGCCTGTATTACCAGATACTCAGGAGGCTGAGGCAGGAGGATCTCTTGAACCCAAGAGTTTGAGGCTACAGTGAACTATGATTGCACCACTCCATTCCAGACTGGGCAAAAGACTGAGAGCCAACACATATGTTATAAAAATAGAAATTTCCACATGGTGCACATCAAAACAAACCATCATAGTCATATGTGACCAAAATGAAAAAGATGAAAAATAACTGAAAAAGTCAAAGAACAGACTAAAAGGAAATTGTCTTTAAAATAGCAAAAAAAATTGATATTATCATCAGTATTTATATGGAATGCAAAGAACAGAAGCCTATTAACAGAATAAACAAGAGGCTGACATGGTGGATCACACCTGTAATCCTAGCAGTCTGAGAGGCTGAGGTAGGTGGATTGCCTGAGCTCACAGGTTCACGACCAGCCTGAGCCAGAGCAAGACCTCATCTCTAAAAATAGCCAGACGGGTGGCACCTGTAGCTCAAGGAGTAGGGCGTCAGCCCCAAATACCAGGGTGGCAGGTTTAAGCCTGGCCCCAGCCAAAACTGCAAAAAATAAAAATAAAAATAGCCAGACGTTGTGACGGGCGCCTATAGTCCCAGCTACTTGGGAGGCTAAGGCAAGAGAATCACTTGAGTATGAGAGTTTGAGGTTGCTGTCAGCTATGACGCCACAGCACATGACTGAGGGTGACAAAGTGAGACTCTGTCTCAAAAAAAAAAAAAGCAAAACAAAACAACTGCATGTACTAATGAATAAAATGGGAAATGTTAAGGAGCTGATAACTCTTCAGTCAAAGGGAACTCTGTGACTTGCTTGCTCATATTTTAAGTGGTAAAAATTGGTTCAACTTTTTAAAAAGCAACATGGGAATACTATTTAAAAAATCTCAGCAATCTATTCATTCCAAAATGTCAGCTAGAATTTTGTCCAAAGGAAATAGAAAATAAAAAAAGCTAACATGCACAGAAATTTTTATTATTCAAAATAGCAGAAAGTAAAGTATCCTGCATCAACTCAATGAAATACTATACAACCACTAAACTGATACTTTAAGTTTGCATTTTAAAAAACTCTTAGATGACATCTTTTAAAGCAACTCATCACAAGTTTATTTAGAGGATGCCCACTAGGTCATTTCTTGCATATTGTAAAAATTGACTAAATAGTTTTTTTTAAATAAAACTATTAAACTATTTAAATAAAATTATTTCTTTTAAAAACCCTGAGGTATAATTTATATACCATACAATTCACCTATTTAAAGTGTACAATTCAATGTCTTTGTGCATTCATGGAGCTGTGCAAATATCAACACAATCAATTTTAGAACATTTTATCTCAAAACAAACCCATACCCCATAGCTATCAATCCTCCACCTCCCCCCCATCATTTATCTTACCCTTCCTTCAGCCCTAGGCAACCCTTCATTAATTTACTTTCTATCTGTATAGATTTGCCTGTTTTGGACATTTTCTATAAATGGAATCACACAATATGTGGTCCTCTCAGTTCAGGTAGGTCTTTCAGTTTGCATAATGTTATCAAGGTTCATTTGTGTTTTGCCATCAGTGCTTCATTTTTCATTTTAAAAAAAAACCTCCATTGCATAGATATGCTGTATTTATCTGCCTGTTCATCAGCTGATAGACATTTGGAACACTCCCATACTTTGGCTATTATGAACAATGAAGCCATGAACTTTCATGTGTAAGTTTTTATGTGGACATATGTTTTCACTTTCTCTTGGGTGTATCAGTAAGGGTGGAATTACTGGATCATAATTCCATGTTTAACTATTTGAGGAACTACAAACTAATTTCCAAAGCAGGTGGATAGTTTTCCAATCCTGGGAAAGGAGAGTTCCAATTTCTCCACCTCCTCACTAATACTTGTAATTACCAGTCTTTGTTATTATAGCCATTATGGTGGGTGTAAAGTGGTATCTCCTTATAGTTTTGGCGTTCCTCTGACAGCTAATATGTTCAGCACCTTTTCAGATATTTATCGGTCATTCGGACATCTTCTATGGAGAAACATCTATTCAGATCTTTTACCAATTTTTTAATTGGGTTGCCTTTTGTTACTGAGTACTAATAGCTCTTTCTACTCTCTGGAAATTAGTCCGTTATCACAAACATTATTTGCAAAATTTTTCTCCCATTCTATGGCCTGTCTTTTTACTTTGTTAACATTATTCTAATGTATCCAAAGAAACCTAAATACCATGAATATTTCATTTCCACCATAATCCGTATAAAACATACATGTACATAAACAAGGACTTAAAAAATTTACATTGTACCCTTTTCTACTTGAAATCATATTTCATTCTTCCTGCCCTCAGCATTTCAACCTAATGAAATATATTTATGATTGAAGGTCTTTTACTTTATCATACTTGTCTACAATGCAAAATTTTGTACATACTTTAAAATTTTAAATGCCTCTGATTTTCTGTGACCACAAAACTCTAAGCTTTAATATTTTTGTTCTGGATTCAGTTATTATAATTATTAATAGGATACAATAAGCATGTTTATTGAAGAAAATAGTTACTAAATATAAAGAATAAATTTTATTGGTAATGCATTGCTTAGTAAGAAATGATAGAGAACGGTTACAGGTCTTAAGATTTGCCTTACATCAAGGCAGGCTCTGTGGCTCTGGGAGGCCAAGGCAGGTGGATCAGTTGAACCCAGAAATTTGAGGATGTTGTGAGCTAGGCTGAGGCTATAGCACCCTAGCTAGCCTGTGCAACACAGTGAGATCCTGTCTCAAAAAAAAACAAAAGATTTGCCTGACATCGAAACTACAAATAGGTTCTTTGTTCGATGATCAGGGGGGTTTGACAACGTTGGGTCAACATGCCATGGGAAGACTATAAACAGGGGAGAGTGTTTTTAGGCAAGACCATGGCAGAAGAAGTGGGAAAGAAGATTCTGTGTGACGCCCAGAGATCAGTTTTCAAAAAGAATATTTCAGAAGCTGAGAATCTGGAACTGATGCTCTTACAACTATGGAGGGTACTTACCTCTTGGCAAGTCTTCCTTCAGGGAGAATGTTCTCCAGGTGGAAGACAGCTGCTGTAGGGGATCTTAGAGATGGCTACGCTCCCCTGGATGGCTCTGCATAATGAAGTCTTGTTGTGTTACACAAACTTTGCTAACACCTCCTTCTACGTAGGAGAGGAGTGGTAACTTACGCGGAGAAAGGACCCTTAGTTTCTCCAATAATTCATTATAAAATAGGATGAGTCAAAGAATCAAGGTAATTCAAATGACCAAGAAGGCATGTGTTAATAAGCACTTGGTAAAAACAGATCCAAATGCTGAACTTTATGGTATTTTCTATTTTTTTTCCCTAAAAGTTTGATGGCTTCAAATCACTTGCTACACTAGACAGCCATAATACACATAAGCCTAAAATAGCTACTTTTAAAATCAGAGTTAAGCTTGACAAGGGCTCATAACCAGATTAATAATGCTTACAGTTGTCTAAATGTCACTTTGACAAACCAAATGTTTGTCTTGATGACATCTACCCCTAGGCATATGGCACTTCCATTAACTCCAGTGTTATCTTTGCAGCAAGAGATGATGCCTCCTTGTTTTCAGAATATTCATAATTTACAAGGCCTCTCTTGGCCACGATTCATAATTGCTCCTAGTATTAAAGGGAAAGATCCCTGCACAGATGCTATCCAGTGTGTGGCTTTTCTTAATTATTAATTTCAAAGAACAAAGTGTTCTCTTTAAAGCAAATATTTAACAGCCACGATCCAAATCTTAGATGAAAATGTTACCGTATAAAGTATAAAATTAAAAAGACGTTAGGCTAAATAAAAGCAACCGTGGGCAGCTCAGAGAAACTCAACAAATACAAAACCATGGATGAATGGAAATTCATAATATTCATCAATTCCATCCAGAAAACATTTATTAAAAACTTCCCTCCAAAGGGAAGACCCTGCAATTGAGACTGTGAAGAATGAACACATTTTAGCTCTTGAAAGATTCTGATAGCCAAACGGGTGCCACAAAATCCATAAAGAACCTGTGAGTGATATGAGGCCTGCAATCTAAATATCCCCAAACCTAGGTTGTCAGAACTAATAAGCATTCTCTAGGAAACTGATCACTTATAAAATCAGTTCCGCACTTTAACATTCCTCCTGGCTTACCCTCCCTGCCAATGGCATGAAAATACAAATCAACTACAAATTTTGCAAAAGAGACAAAATTTTATAAGACTGATGAAGGTAATATTAGAAACTGCTTCAATCACAAATGAGACCACAGGAAATGAGAATCTCAGGATCTTCTATAACTAATAATTAGAGAAAGGAAAAAATATAATTTTATAGATGATTTAAAAGAGAATAAAATATATTTCAAAAGGTTTTATGGCCGGTTGCAGTGGCTCATACCTGTCAACCCTGCCCAGGTGTGATGGTTGCTTGAGCTCAGGAGTTTGAGATCAGCCTGAACAAGAGTGAGACCCCCATCTCTACTAAGAATAGAAAAAATTAGCTGGGTGTCATTTTGCCTGTAGTCCCAGCTACTCAAGGGGCTGACACAGGAAGATCACTTGAGCCCAGGAGATTGAGATTGCTCTGAGCTAGCTAGGCTGAGGCCAGGTTAGAGTGACAGACATAGCTAGAGTAACAGAGTTTTTCACTTGAAAAACTAATAGGAACCTCTTTTTTCTATAGACCAAACAATGCTGAACAAAGGAATCTCTTTATAATTATGCTCAAATAAAGTACGTCATATTGTATCATTATATAAATTGTCAAATATTATTCACAAAATATCTTACTAAATTTATTTGGTTTTCTTTCCCCCACTAAGAATTAGGACATAGTTGCAAATAAAATCTGGAACAAACTTTCTTTTCACGATTATCAGTTTATTTTCTAAAATGTCCAATCCCAATCAAACTTTCTATGAATTATTAACTATAAAATTTTTATCTTTGTCTTAAGTGGATTCATCTTCAATGGCCTTTTCCAGTGCCAATTACTGTCCAGCCCCCTGATCTTTCTAGTTGCAATTAATGAGCAACACTCTAGCCAGATCTAAGCAGACTAAAATCATTTGTGCTCCTAAAGGCTTTCTTACCATTTTTTCTCAACTTTGTCCCAAAAGCCTTTTGTAGCACTTACTGCATACCCTTTGGTCTTTGGACTTTATCTATAAGTGTTCACAGGTTTGGAACAGACAAACATGGAACTATCAAAAAATTCTTACAATAAGGTCCCCTAGTCTAAAGATCTTAACTTCTTCCTAGAAAGCTAAAAAGCACTCTACTGTTATTCACTTGATAAACTTGAACTTTTAACTCATTAATACTGTCCCACCACCACTCCACTGTTCCCTGCACCCCTTCATACCTCAGCATAAAACAAATCCCTTCCTCCAAGACAGTCTGTCTTCCCTAACTGAAAAGGCAAGTGAGACAGAAAAGTGGGTTTCAGGAGGGTACTCTGGCTTTCTGAGGATCCCCTGACAAGAGCCACCAACTAATAAGCTAAGGCATTTTCCACATGTCCAGTCATTCAAGACACCTTTGCTATACGACTTATTACATTATGACATTACCTTATCAACAATTATGTAGATCACCTAGTGAGTTAAAGAAACCAACCAAGACCAGAACATAAAAAATCTTTGATTTCATGCTACTTCCGCGAGAACAGGGGTTCTTGATCCTATCAGAGGAGCACCACCTTTTGACAGCAAACGAAAAAATTTACAGATAGTATATGCACAGAGAAAAACAATATAAATCCCAAACTGTAATGTTAGGGTAAAACAAGAGGCAGTAATTTATATTGTCTTTCATATGTGTCATTTGCATCTATCTGTGTATATATTTGTATATGCTTTAACATGTAAATACTCAGACAAGACTACCCTAAATGATTTCATATGTGTCATTTGCATCTATCTGTGCACATATTTGTATATGTTTTAACATGTAAATACTCAAGATAAGACTACCCTAAATGATCGCTTCTCGGCCTTTTGGCTACGATCAAGTGAAGACTACCCTAAATGATTTAATGATTTAGTAAGAATGCTTGAAGCACTTTGAATGAATAAGGTTGGATTTTTTTAAAGTAAATAAACATTTACCTGAACATTTTTGACATATTTTATAAGATATTTGGAAATAAGGGCTTATACATACCATACTCCCTACCAACGTGTATTAGTGCAGTATGTGCACAATAACGCAAATATCACAAGCAGCACCACTGCTGATGTATACCAGTATCATTTGCCAAAATGGCAGACAATTCTTTGTAATGTCACCAATGAATAAAAGTGCAACTATTGAAGTACTCAGCAGTTGCATTTCTGAAAATTTCAGGATAGAGTCATGTGTTGGAAAATGACATTACAGTCACCAATGAACTCCATGTATTATGTTGGTCCATTCGATTATAATACCATATTTTTACTGTACCTTTTCTATGTTTAGATTACAAATCTTTATTATTGTATTACAACTGCCTACAATACACAGTATAGCAACATGCTGTACAGGTTTGTAGCCTGGGAGCAACAGGCCATACCATATAGCCTCGGCCTATAATGGGCTATGCCATCTCAGTTTGTGTAAATACACTCTGCGATGTTCACGCAACAATGAAATCACCTACCAACACATACCTCAGAACATATCCCCCTCCATAAGCAATGTATCATTGTATATTAAAACTGGACACATACACAAAAATATTGTCTTTACATGTTAAAAGACATTGGGTTTTTGGCTCAGGTAATTATAAATAGGTTTATCACCAAGTTAGGCTAGAGGGTTTTTACTTCCAATAAGAACATTCAAAGATTTTGCAAACTGCACAGACTAAGCCTCCACTTGGTTGGCTGATTTGTAAACTACAAAAAGTTACGCGCCCTTTGCCCCTGTCCCCCAATACTAATAGCCAATTCCTCCATTCTTTGGCACTAAGTTAGTTCCCAACAATTTCCCAAATACTCCATTAGGGGGCAGTACCACTCCTACTGAGACCCATTGAATAAAGTCATCTTAAAATTACTATCTGGGGATCAGACCAGGGCTAGACACTAGGGACAAAGTGATGTTAAAAAATAATAATAATAAAGCTGAGAGCATAGTAGGTAAAAAGTACAACAAATGCTATGAAAGAAAGCTATAAACTGGAGCAGAGAGCAGAGAGAGAAAGAAGGTGGGAGGGATGGGAGAAAGAAAGAGCAGAGAGAGGGAAGGAGGGAGGGGGTAGGGTCTTGGTGTGTCCTACAACTTTTGGGGGGCAGACATAATTGTAAGAGGGACTTTATCTAACAAATGCAATCAGTATAACCTGGTTTCTTATACCCTCAATGAATCCCCAACAATAAAATAAAATTTAAAAAAAGAAAGAGGCTTGGCGCCTGTGGCTCAACGGGCTAAGGTGCCAGCCACGTACACCTGAGCTGGCGGGTTCGAATCCAGCCCCGGCCGGCCAAACAATGACGGCTGCAACCAAAAAATGGCCGGGCGTTGTGGCGGGCGCCTATGGTCCCAGGTACTTGGGAGGCGGCGGCAAGAGATTCACTTGAGCCCAGGAATTGAAGGTTGCTGTGAGCTGTGACGCTACAGCACTCTATCCAAGGTGACAGCTTGAGGCTCTGTCTCAAAAAAAAATAATAATAATAAAAGAAAGAAAGAAATCTATAAACTGCTCATTTAGATGGTGGGATAGCATCAGACTTAAAGAGTCTGTGAAGCAGTAAAATTATTTTCTTTTATCAACTTTGAGACATCAATAGGATTGCCAACTTTTTGATTCTGCCAAGAAAGTTTATTTAAAAATAATAATATCTACCATTTACAATCACCATGGTAACAAGAAGACAGGAAAGAAATTATGAATTTTTAAAAATATATAAATAAAACAGAGTGCTTTCAGTTTAGTAGAAAAGCTCCCTATATTATTGTTATTTTACTCTCTTTGCTGCAGGCTGGTATGTTACCATCACAGCAGATCCAAATGTGGTCAGTGAACCAGCAGCATCAGCATTACTTGAAAGTTTTTGAAAAATGCAAAATCTCCGGCCCAGCCTCAGACCTGCTACATCAGATCTCATTTAACAAGATTCCAAGGCAGTTCATATCACCCACATTAAGGTTTGTAAACCACTGATACCAAATAGATCATACGGACCAGACCCTCTGATGGCTGATATCTGGCCACAACCATTTACAATGAAGACTCAGTAATGACCTTTAATACTTGATAACCAATTTCCCAAAGAAGGTAATTGAAGGGTTCTGGAAAAATCAGGGTACAAGGTGAAATAGAAAGGAGACAAGGTAGTATCCTAAAAAAAATCACTTTTCATGAGTTAAACCACAGGACCTTAAAAAGTAATTAAGTCGGAAAAAAAAACAATGATGTGCCAATCACAAACAAATAACATTAGCAGATATCAGTAAGTAGCATAAAACAGAATCGCACATCTTCTCTGTGAAAGAGGCTATGGTAAATGCTGAATCTTGTCCTGCCTGCTACTCCTGCCTTACAACACAGCAAAGCAAGTTTTATCACCACTAGTCAAGAAGCCTTGCCGCTTACTGTTTAGGTGACTTTTTTTTTTTTCTTTAGAGACAGAGTCTCACTTGATCACCCTTGGTAGAGTGCTGTGGTGTCGTCACACAACTCACAGCAACCTCCAACTCCTGGGCTTAGGCGATTCTCTTGCCTCAGCCTCCAGGGCAGGGGTCCTCAAACTACAGCCTGCGGGCCACATGCGGCTGGCTGAGGACATTTATCTGGTCCACTGGGTGTTTTTGCCTCCGGTGCCTGTCCCGCTTAGCAGCCCACTCGTCCCGGGCACAGTGCACATGTGTGGAATGTGCACTGCACTCTCCAATGCCCCTCCTTCTCTCTGTCTCTCAACTCCTCCTCGATCGGAGGAGTCACGAGCTTGCCTGTGCAGAGCCTGCTGCTGCCTGAGGACCAAGGTAAGAACAAGTTAGAATTTTGTTTGTTTGTTTGCAGTCTTTGGCCAGGGCCCGGTTTGAACCTTCCACCTCTGGTATATGGGGCTGGGACCCTACTTCTTTGAGCCACAGGCACTACCAGTTTTTTGGGGTTTGTTTTTTTCAAAGTTAGGAGTTTGTGGGGGGTTTTTTGCAGTTAGTAGGGCCCTTTTTTGCAATTAAGGGGCGGGCCTTTTTTTTCTGAAGTTAGGAGGTCTTTTTTTTTTTTTTGCAGATAGAGGACATCTTTTTTTTTAATTTTAAATAGTGTATTTGTATTTGTTCCCTTTTGTTGTTGTTGTTGTTGGTTTTTTGTGTTTTTTTTGCAGTTTTTGGCCGGGGCTGAGTTTAAACCCACCACCTCTGGTATATGGGACCAGCGCCCTACTCCTTTGAGCGACAGGCGCCACCCCCGTTTTGTTTCTTTACTTCAAAATAAGATATGTGCAGTGTGCATAGGAATTTGTTCACATTTTTTTTAAAACTATAGTCCAGCCCTCAAACAGTCTGAGGGACAGTGAACTGGCCCCCTGATTAAAACGTTTGAGGACCCCTGCTCCAGAGTAATTGGGACTACAGGCGCCCGCCACAACACTCAGCTATTTTTGTGTTGCAGTTTGGCGGGGGCTGGGTTTGAACCCACCACCCTTGGTGTATGGGGCCAATGCCCTACCCACTGAGCCACAGGTGCCGCCCTATTTAGGTGACTTTACACATTCTGCAGCTGCATTCACATTCTGGGGGTCTTTTATGCCATTATTAGTTTTTCTAACTAAGGACATCTCTCTAGATACATGTAAATTATGGGCAAAAATAAGAGTCCCAGATTTGTGCCTTTTTTCTAGGCCATTTTGATAGGAAAATAATTTCCGGTACAATACAATGTCTTTTCTAGACAGAAGGAAAGTTACAGTAAAGATCTGTGCTGACGAAAAAGGTAGCAACTAGCCACATGTAGCCACTGAGCACCTAAACTGTGGCTAGTCCAAATGAAGATGTACCATAATTATAAACTATACCACCATATTTTAAAAGCAGTAACAAAAAAAGGGTAAAATGGGCGGCTCCTGTGGCTCAGCGAGTAGGGCGCCGGCCCCATATACCGAAGGTGGCGGGTTCAAGCCCGTCCTCGGCCAAACTGCAAAACAAAAAAATAGCCAGGCGCTGTGGCGGGCACCTGTAGTCCCAGCTACTAGGGAGGCTGAGGCAAGAGAATCGCTTAAGCCCAAGAGCTGGAGGTTGCTGTGAGCAGTGTGACGCCATGGCACTCTACCCAGGGCGATAAAGTGAGACTCTGTCTCTA